>SJYX01004198.1:347994-376496 GCA_006410675.1 Oreotragus oreotragus | reverse complement strand
TGAAGCCTGGCTTGGAGAATTTTGAGCATTACTTTACTAGCATGTGAGATGAGTCAATTGTGCGGTAGTTTGAGCATTCTTTGGCATTGCCTTTCTTTGGGATTGGAATGAAAACTGACCTTTTCCAGTCCTGTGGCCACTGCTGAATTTTCCAAATTTGCTGGCATATTGAGTGTAGCACTTTCACAGCATCATCTTTCAGGATCTGAAATAGCTCAACTGGAATTCCATCACCTCCGCTAGCTTTGTTCATAGTGATGCTTTCTAAGGCCCACTTGACTTCACATTCCAGTATGTCTGGCTCTAGATGAGTGATCACACCATCGTGATTATCTGGGTCGTGAAGATCTTTTTTGTACAGTTCTTCTATGTATTCTTGCCACCTCTTCTTAATATCTTCTGCTTCTGTTAGGTCCATACCACTTCTGTCCTTTATCGAGCCCATCTTTGCATGAAATGTTCCCTTGGTATCTCTAATTTTCTTGAAGAGATCTCTAGTCTTTCCCATTCTGTTGTTTTCCTCTATTTCTTTGCACTGATCGCTGAAGAAGGCTTTCTTATCTCTTCTTGCTATTCTTATCATATGACCAAGCAATTGTGCATCTTGGAATTTGCTCCAAGGAGTTGAAATTATAGGTCCACACAAAACCCTGCACATGGATGTTTATAACAGCTTTATTCATAACTGCCAAAACTTGGAAGCAACCAAAGTTCAGAAGGTGAATGGATAAACTGTAGTACATCCAGACAAGAAAATATTTAGCACAAAAGAAAAATGAACTAACAAGCTATGAAAAGACATGGAGTAACCGTAAAAGCATATTACTAAGTGAAAGAAGCCAGTCTGAAATGGCTATATTCTGTTTGATTCCAAGTACATAACATTCTGGAAAAGGCAAAACTATGGAGATTAAAAAAAGAAGATCACGGGTTGGTGAGAGGGAGGGATGAACAGGCAGAACAGAGGATTTTTAGGGCAATGAAACTATTCTGTATGACACCATAATGGTGGACACATGTCATTATACATCTGTCAAAACCCATAAAACGTACACACCAAAAATGAACCTTAATGTAAGCTATGTACTCTGATCGGTAATTACGCATCATAGTAGACTCATCAACATAACAAACACACCACTCAGGTGCAGGATGCCGATAGTAAAAGAGGTTATGCATGTGCAGAGTGAGGAGTATAAAAACTTTAATTTCTGCTAAATTCTGTAGTGAACCTAAACTGCTCTAAAAAAATAAAGACTGTTTTAAAAACCTACTTCTTAACAATGTTTTTAGTCACTAATATCCAGGAAATATGTTCTTTAAAAAAAAACAGTTCTCAGAATGACAGGAAGGTTTTAAAACTACATCACTTTTGATGTGAACTTACTAATAAAACTGCTCTAAAAAATAAAATCTGGGTCTCCCTGGTGGTCCTGTGGTTAAGAGCCCACCTTGCAATGCAGGAGACACAGGCTCGATCCCGAGTCTGGGAAGACAGCACGTGCCTCAGAGCAACTAAGCGCATGCGCCACAGCTCGGAGCCCACTAGCCCTAGAGACCCATGACAGCACGAGAAGCCACCAGCACGAGGAGCCTGCACACCGCGACCTGAAAGCAGCCCTCGCGAAGCAACCGAGATCCAGTGCAGCCAAGACACAGGAATAAGCAGCATCGCCAAAAAGAAAAGATGAAAAATGAAATCTGAAATGTTCACACCCAACATTTTAAATTTTTAAAAGACACTGAAATTAACATGAAGGGCTCCCACTAGCTAAATGTGAATCAACTCAAGCACCCACACAAAAATAGGAAAAGATTTTTGAAGTACTGACTAAAAGAAAACTCCATAATCTCCAAACTAACAAAGAAATAATGGAGAAGAAAAGTTCTTCCTTACAAGAGAAATCAAATAAATGCAAAAGGACTAATTGGATTAAAAATTCACCATTTGGCAATCTTCCCACTAGAATCAAAAAAAAAGACCAAGAGTGAACATTAAAACTAGTAGGTGAAAATTTTGAGTATTAACAGGATATTTAAATAGTCTCTAAGTATTTCCCCCAAATCATAACTGGTTATGTCACAAAGCCAGCAGACACCTTAACTAAATAATCAAAGTAAACCACACCAGGAAAAACATCATTTGCCTTTTGTTATATTGTTCTAAGAACAAAACTGTGTGATATTCTTGCCAAAAAGTACATCCTCTGACTACAATCATGAGAAAACATCAGGAATGCCATATTAAGCGACTTTCTAGAAAATTGCATGACTGTGCTAAGTCACTTCAGTCGTGTCCAATTCTCTGTGACCCTATGGACTATAGTCCGTCAAGCTCCTCTGTCCACAGGATTCTCCAGTCAAGGATCCTAGAGTGAATTACCATGCCCTTCTCCAGGGGATCTTCCTGACCCAAGGATCAAATATCCGCATCTCTTATGTCTCCTGCATTGGCAGGCAGGTTCTTTACCACTAGTGCCACCTGGGAAGCCCTAACTACAAAATTACTCATCCTATATTCTTCAAAAACCTATCATGAAAAATAAGGACTTTATTGTTCCAATTAAAGGAGCTTATAAAAAACAAGGCAATAGACTGCAACACATGATCTCAGATGTTCGTCTTTATAAAGAACATTAACAGAACTGGCAAAATTTAAGTAAGATTTATAGAATCTTACTCTTAAGAATTAAATCACACTGTTAATTTCCTGACTTTGATACCTCTATTGTGGTTACATAGGAGAAAGCCAATACACAGTGAAATATTTAGAGATTAAAGGATATCAAGCCTGCAATTTACTTTCAGACAGCTCTGGTGGGAAAATATATTTGTATTTATATATGTCCAGGTGCGTGCGTGCTCAGTCGTGTCCTAGGCTTCGCGACCCCATGGACCGCAGCCTACCAGGCTCCTCTGTCCATGGGATTTTCCAGGCAAGAATACTGGAGTGGGTTACCATTTCCTCCTCCAGGGAGTCTTCCTGATCCAGGGATCAAACCTGTGAAGAACTTAAGCTGCCCCATTTTGTTAAAAGAAAAACTCCATTTTGTAAGGTTCCAGGAAAAGAGCCTTTGGAAATCCTCTGACCTCACCCCACTGCCCATGAGCCAATCGGACCCCAGACCAAAATCTCCTGACTTAACCCTCAGGAACTTGTGGTCTACCTAGACAATAGGGACCAATCAAGAACCAACTCACAACTCTTTGAAAGAAAAGTGACCAATCAGACGTCTCCCTACCTAGAAATCCTTTTTTTCCATGTATACTCCCTATATAAGCAATGTAATCCAAAACCCAGGGCTCCTCCCTATAGCCACTGTGATAGTGGTATCGGTGGGAGCCCCAGCTCAAGCTTGGTAATAAAAACTCTCTTGCTTTTGCATCAGATATCGGCTCCCTGGTAGTCGTTGGGAGATTTCGCAGCTTGGGCATAACACCTGCAATCTCTTGTCTCCTGCATTGGCAAGCGGAGTCTTTGCCACTGAGCCACCTGGGAAGTCCATGAAACAGACACACAACAGTCCTTTTATATGAGAGCAAATGTGGCCTCCTATATCCCAAATATTTCTCAAGAACTGTCAGTTCTTTCTACCGCTACCATTTCTCTCAACTATTTTATTATTTTAACTGGTCTTCCTACCTTCATACTTCACATCTCCACCAAAGTAATCTGTTCAAAAAAAAAAAAAAATCTGGTGTTGCTATTCAGCAACTTTAAAAATGTCAACATCCCACACTAAAGTTAAAAGTCTTAAAAAGAACATAAAAGATCCTTCACAAACACAAACGTGTGCATCAAGAATATCCGACAGTATTTTTCTTCAGTGATTTACTGCCTTTCACCAAAGCATTATTAATGGAAAATGTACTGTACTTTACTTTGGAAAGATGAGTTCCATCTCTCGATACTTCATATAGAGAAGAATGCACTGCACTTCTTAGATGTGAGTTCATGTCCCTCTCCACCTGTTACTGAGTCAGTAACACCTGTTGCCAAATCCTTAAGACCCAAGGCTCTTCACCTGAAAAAATTATGATGTCTTATCTGTCTTTACTTGGGGGCTAATACCATTAATCTCAAGATCTACATCCTATAAATAATATGAACAAATGTCAGTTTGAATTAACACACCTTCAATTTTATATGAAACTTCAGATCACAGAACGTTTGTATTATTTCACTTCATCTTCGGAACCCTCAGGTACTTTCCAAACCCTAGGGTACAGAATCCCTCTGAGGTACAAGTATCTTCATTTTAATGACAATAAATCTGTGGCTTCAGGAAAGGTAAAATGAACTTGCCCACGGTTTAGGAACTTGCCCAAACTTCAGGAAGTAAAGCCCAAATTCTGACTTCTATTTTTCCCAACTAATACACCACAGCCTTCCAGAGTTACAAAAACATTTTCCCAGAACGAAACGCGACTATTAGATTACAAGATGGACTGACTGCATAGTCACTGTGTCTGGCTACCACATGGCATTGCCATTACCTCCAGAGCAAGTCCCCAAATCTGAGTTTTTCTCCAGATTACCCTATCATGCCCCTCTTCCAAGCCACCACCAACTCTCACATGGATTACTACGCAACCTCCCCACTAATCTTGTTGCTTTTATTCTAGCCACCATCCTCGCATAGAAGCCAGATGGATCCCTTAGGAACGTAAACCAGGTTACCACATAAGGTCTTAAACCCTACTCAGAATAAAATTAAGATTTCCCCAGTCTTTCTTGCAAATCTTTACATAAAAGCAGATTTCATTGCTCCTTTTACAAGCAAACTCGGTCTCTCCATGAGAGTTTTCTAGGAGCAATCTCCTCTGCCTAGAATTATCTCTCCCTAGATTTTCACATGGCCAGCTCTTGTCATCAAAAACTAGATTTAAATATGACCTCCTCAAAAATCTTCCCTCACCACACTGATGTCATTCTCCACCACATTACCCTACTTTCATTACATTACTGGCAGAGCGCTTATCACCACCTCGGTTTGGTTTGGGTATTTGGTCGTTTGCTTCTGTTTTTTCCTTGTTTGCTCTCTCTATATACTAGAATGTAAACACAGATTTTAAACTTAATACAACATATAGCCTCATCATATCCCCTCCCCACACAGAGGCAACCCTTCCTTCTTCGCACCTGTAAAGACGATCCACACTGGAGAGGATCATTTCTCCTTTCTATTTTCCAGCTCCTCGACAATACTAGCTCTAAGGGAAAATGAGGAGTAAGGACTGGAGAAGAGTAAGGCACTCACATCCAGGTGTTAGGATTGATACTCCAACCTCTACCACATGCTTAAGCCACACTATACCCTCTGCTGCTGCTGCTAAGTCGCTTCAGTCGTGTCCAACTCTGTGCGACCCCAGAGACGGCAGCCCACCAGGCTCCCCCGTCCCTGGGATTCTCCAGGCAAGAACACTGGAATGGGTTGCCATTTCCTTCTCCAATGCATGAAAGTGAAAAGTGAAAGTGAGGTTGCTCAGTCGTATCCGACTTAGCAACCCCACGGACTGCATCCTACCAGGCTCCTCCGTCCATGGGATTTTCCAGGCAAGAGTACTGGAGTGGGGTGCCACTGCCTTGTCCCTATATGTGACATGGAATTGTCACATCTCCACCCCTTCACTATACATGGCTGCTTCTGCACACAACGCTCTCCCATCCCGCTGGTGTGTGTGTGTGTGTGTGTGTGTACAGATGTGTATACACACACACACACACCCCCACCAGAAACCTTCTTCAAAGCCTAGCTGAACTGTGTCCACTCCTGTGCAACCTTCTCGGTGCAACCATAATCTTGTGTTAAATTAATTCAGTCCTCTCTTTACCACGTCACAGTACTCTGTTTAGTGGATTAAGGTTTGTTTCGAACGATCAACTGTAAAAAAAAAAAAAAAAAAAAAACTCATTTTTATGTCTCTATAAACAAAGCTTGCTATAAAACAGCCGCTCACTGATCACTTAGTCAACAAAAAGCAATTCACTATTCTACTGGTATCAAAGGATAGTATTTCAAACAAAGATTAGTCAAAAGTTCTGCAAATTGCTATCATTCCCATGTTTAAAATCAAACTTTAGCGTCATTAAATACCAAAAAATGAAGTTAATTACCCACCCCAATCAGAAAAGGATTTAAAAGTGACTTGTTAAAAGTTACAGAAATGATGTCTTGCCCTCAGAATTCCAATCTCAAGGATACTGCTGCAACCCTCAGGAGAACTCCACTTCTCCATCTGCAACGTCAGGATAATTTTTCAGACACCCAGGGAATGCTGTCTTGCAATAATCAATTTTAGCTGAGAATAATTATGTTACTAAAGCTAACTGAATTTCAGCAAATGATGCTAGGACTACTAGACAGCCATCTGCAAAAAGAGTAAAGTTGGATCTCTATCTCACACTATATACAAAACTCAAAATTATCAAAGAGCTAAATGTAAGAGCAAAAACTGTAAAATTTGTAGAAGAAATGCAAATCTTCTTGACCTTGGATTAAATAATGGCTTCTCAGAGATAACATCAAAAGCATACATGCCAAAAGAAAATAGATAAACTGGACATCAAAATTAAAATCTTTGTACTTCAAAGAACACCACCGAGAAAGTGAAGAGAGAACCTATGGAATAAGAGAAAGTATTTGCAAACCACTTGCAAATCATCTGACTTCTATCCAGAATATATAAAGAACTCTCACAATCCAACAATAAAAAGACAAATAATCCAATTGAAAAATGGGCAAAGAACTGTAATAGACATTTCTATAAAACTACAGAAATGACCAATAAGCACATGAAAACCTACTCAGCCACTAGAGAAATGCAAGTAAAACATAGGAGCCGCCACTTTACTCAGATGGCTATAATAAAAAAGAAAAGATAAGAAATGTTAATGAGCATGTAGAGAAATGGAATCCTCATAATACACTGCTGGAAGAGAACAGTCACAAAGTCCCTCAAAGGTTAAGCACTGAGTCACCATGAAGTGAAGTGAAGTGAAGTTGCTCAGTCGTGTCCAACTCTTTGTGACTTCATGTACTGTAGCCTACCAGGCTCCTCCATCCATGGGATTTTCCAGGCAATAGTACTGACTGGAGTGGATTGCCATTATATAACCCAGCAATTCCACTCCTAGGTATATACCCAAGAAAAATGAAAACTTATGTCCCCACAAAAGCTTGTACACAATGTTCATAGCCGCATATTTCATAAAAGCCAAAACATAGAAAAAACCTAAATGTCCCTCAAAGAATAGAAAAATATAAACAAAATGTGATATACACCCATATATGGAATATTCATTATTCATCCATAAAAAGGAATGAAGTATTAACATATGCTACAACATGGATAAACATTAAAACGTCAAGCTAAGTGAACAAAGCCAGACACAAAAGGTCATACCCACAAGTTTCAAAAAGCAAAACTTGAATTCACACACAATGACGACTACTTACATAGCACTTATATTATACTAGGCTTTATAAGAAATCTAGAGATGACCTAAAGTGTATAGAAGGATGTGCATAAACCTACAGACCTAGACAAACCTAAAATAATTGGTTATTTCATATAAAGGAACTGGGTACCCCTGGATTTTGATATCCGAGTGGGATCCTGGAACAAATCCCCCATGGATACTGAGGGACGACCATACTGTATGATTCATTCACGGCAAATAAATGGGCAGAAAATGGAAACAGTAACAGACTCTAGTTTCTTGGGCTCTAAAATCACTGCAGATAGCGACTGCAGCCACCAAATTAAAAGACCTTTGCTCCTTGGAAGAAAAGCCATGACAAACCTAGACAGCGTATTAAAAATCAGAGACATCACTTTGCAGACAAAGGTCCATATAGTCAAAGCTATGTTTTTTCCAGTAGTCATTTACGATGTGAGAGTTGGCCCATAATATGGCTGAGCACCAAAGATTGATGCTTTCGAACTGTGGTGCTGGAGAAGACTCTTGAGAGCTCCCTTGTACATCGAGATCAAATCAGTCAATCCTAAAGGAAATCAACCCTGAATATTCATTGGAAGGAGGACTGATGCTGATGTTCCAATACTTTGGCCACCTGATACAACCGACTGGTTGCAAAAGACTGATACTGGGAAAGACTGAGGGTAAGAAGAGAAGGGGACAACAGTGGATGAGACGGTCAGATGGCATCATCGACTCAGTGCACATTGAGTCTGAGCAAACTCTTTGACAGGGAAACCTGGCATGCTGCAGTCCATGGGGTTCCAAAGAGTCGGACACGACTGAGTGACTGAACAACAACCAATTTATATAGAACAGGCAAATACACAGAGAAAGTAGATTTCCAGTTGCCAGGAACTGGGGCAAAGGGAGATGACTGCAAATGAGTACAGGGTCTCTTTGGAGGGTGAGAGAAATGCTCTGAATAGTGGTAATGGTTATGTAACTTTGTGAATACACTAAAAACTAATGAAATGAATACTTTAAAAGGGTGAATTTTACGTTATATGAACTAAACGTATTTAGTTATATGAACTAAGTTTATTTAAGCTGTCTAAGATTTTAAAATTGGGACCATTGTTGATGTCTTTGCTGAATTTGTTGCAACACTGCCTGTTTTAAGTTTTCGTTTTTTTGCCACAAGGCATGTAGGATTTTAGCTCCCTGACCAGGGATCAATCCTGGACCCCATGCATTGGAAAGCTAAGTCTTAACCTCTGGCCAGCCAACAAATACCCTAAGCTGGTATTTTTTTTAATTAAGAAACACCTGGAGATGTGCAACTGACTTCCAACAATGCTTTTATCCATTTGAATAATTTTTACATATGTAAATTCAATCCACATAAAAATCTGACTTGCCAAACAATACAAAATAAAAAACCAAAATTGCGTTGTGTTGCTTGAGAGGGAGTGGGGCAGTCTGCCCTCAATAAATTAACTATAAAAATAAAGGAAATAAGTGTTTGTTTTCATTACTGAAAAGTTCATTAGGCACCTGAAAAATTATTAATTTTATTTCAATTTACCTAACCAACCTTCATTTTAAAATTCCAACTAATGACTCCTGTCAAACCAAAATACCAGAGAACAAAGAATGCTTACTGATCCTGACTTCTCAAGTGGTGAAATTACTGATGTAATTCTATGAAAGTCCCTTTTACAAATGCAAGTAGCCTAAGTAAAAATGCTTAGTGTTTCTGGAAAGTTAACAGACTAATTTTAGCTTCAATTATGCTAAAAAGGTTTCCCAAGCTTAAAAAAAGTTTTTATGTAAACTAGTTTCTAAAAACCAATCAATTTTAAGGGGGAAAAAAGTATTTTGATGAACTGGAGGAAGAGCACAAGTTTCCATATAGATGCAGTGGATAAATCAATATGATTTACTGCTAGGAGACTCTGTATCCACAAACCATCAGGCCTCCCACTCGCACACACAACACAACACGAACACACACACCTATTTTCCAACTGCATCAGCAACCACCCATGTACCGCATAATTACATGTATTGTCCTTGGTAAACAAAACTACTATGGACCAGTCTGTGTTTTCCTTCCAACAGTGTTGAAAGGTAGCAGTGAATCACATTCTCCTGAGCCTCACCTGCCTCATGATCAGTGACACATGCGGCCAACAGCTGAGGTTAAAGATGCAAACTGAGATGACAGATGAACTTCCCCGCCCAGGATGCTAAATGCTACCTGTAAACTTCCCTGGTGGCTCAGCGGTAAAGAATCCGTCTGCGATGCAGCTGACACAGGTTCAATCCCCAGATTGGGAAGATCCTCTGGAGAAGGAAACGGCAATCCACTCCAGCATTCTTGCCTGGGAAATCACATGGACAGAGAAGCCTGGTAGACTACAGTCCATGGGGTCACAAAAAGTGGGACACAACTTAGCAACTAAACACCACCAACCCTTAATGTCACTGGCGCCAAATTCAAACCAAAGTAACTGGCCCAGACTCAAATATGAAATAAACCACAGACCTGTAGTACTTATTTTTATTTGAATAACACAATGATCATTTTCAAAATGTTAAACATCCTCTATTGAAAGAATTACGCTGATAATGTTGCTTAGTTTCTAAACTGTGTCCAACTTTGGGTGACCCCATGGATTGTAGCCTGCCATTAGGCTCCTCTGTCCATGGGATTCTCCAGGCAAGAATACTGATGTGGGTTGCCTTCTCCAGGGGATCGTCCCAACCCAGGGATCGTCCCAACCCAGGGATCGAACTTGCATCTCCTGCTTGGCAGGCAGATTTTTTTTTTTTTTAAACCACTGAGCCACTTAAGATATAAACATACTGGCACAAAAATTTTTTTAGAGATTGTCATAACTTCCAATGGACTGCAGACTTCCCTGGCAAGCTGCATGCAGTCCATGGGGTCGCAAAGAGTCAAATACTACTGAACCGATAGTTTCCAGTATTTTGCCTCAAAAAATCAAAGTTCCAGCAATTCCAATACTTAGAGAAGTACAAACTTCATATTCTAGAACATCTCTAAAACCAAAAACACTTTGTCAGACCTTGTATCCATATTTTCAGAGCGTAATATATGGTGCACAGATGTAGGGCTTAGGGTTCATACCCAATCCTCAAAGATCTTAAAAATCTAATTGGGAAGTAGAATAAAAAGATAAATTGAAATCCAGGCCAGCATATTCTAAGAAGGAGAAAAAAAAAAAAAGGGAGGAAAACAGTCTCTCACTGCAGAGGTGAGACTAGATCTCTTGGGGTTGAAGTAGTCAAGAAGGCTTCTCAAGGCCAGAATAAAGCGAATATCCATGAACACAAGAAGAGGGTTTCAAACAGAAAGAAAAGNAGAAAAAAAAAAAAAGCGAGGAAAACAGTCTCTCACTGCAGAGGTGAGACTAGATCTCTTGGGGTTGAAGTAGTCAAGAAGGCTTCTCAAGGCCAGAATAAAGCGAATATCCATGAACACAAGAAGAGGGTTTCAAACAGAAAGAAAAGCACAAAGAAAGGCCAAGAGGAGCAACTTCAAAGGAACAACAAACAAGTTAGTTTGGCTGGAACTAAAGATTCACAAAGGCAAGAAATAAGAGTTAAGATTGAAGAATGGATCAGGGCCAAATTATAGAGAAACCTGAAAACCACACCAAGGAGTTAAAACCTTACTTTGCATGTAACAGGGAGTCTCTGGAAGTTTTTATGTTGTGATGTGAGAAGGTGAATGTTAACATGCGCAAGATATTATTTACTCAAAGCATTAGTGAAGCACAAATACTCCAGGTGAAACACATCACCGGGAGAAAAACGTACTCAAAGTCCAGGTACAAGGGCTTATTTGGGAGGAAGGAGGGAAGTGAGCAGCAGTGCACAAATACTGACACTGACCCAAGTTAAACAAAAAGCTACAGAGGTCTACTTTTGCAATCCCCATTTGTTTAAAGTTTCCACCTATTATAAAGGCAAGCTAAGTATAAAAGCACACTGAACAGCTCTCACTGTATCAATTACACACAGGAGGCAATTTATCTCAAATATCCTACACCTGGGTCATGAGTTCCAAACCTATGCTAACCCTCAGATTTTAAATGTAATATGCCAAAACCTTTATCAGTGTACAGAACTGAATCAAGGCCACAAGCTTTAAAATACTGTGAAAGAGTTCATCATACTAACCAAGCACATTTCAAAAGTAAATAAATGGGTGTCTCAATGCTCCCAAGCATTAATAAAAGCGGTTGAAACAACAACAGAAAAATCCCTCATGACATTCAAACAGGATCCTCCTCAAAGATTAAAATATGCCATTACTGTCCTCTTAGTGCCACTAACAGCCCTATAAAAACAATGTTATGAAATTTTAGCATAAGAAGGTGACTGCATATCTTGTCAAGAGCTAAAAATCAAACAGGGAAGCAGGGTTCTAAATTTCTTTATAATTGCCTCATTTAATTAATAATACTAATAACTAGGAGGAGAGGTCCAGCTTAATTTTTCACAAACGTAGTTTAGTTGATTTTCCTAAGACCCTGGCACAAGCCAAGATCAAAATTCCTCATGGTTTCCCCTGGCTTATGGTTTGAACACTGAGTCATCCATGCTTGATCAAAACATGGGTACCCTTGAGGTCGCACAAGTGATAAAGTCAACTAAAAAAAGAGACCTCGGGAAAAAAAAAAAAAAAACACTCATTATATAACGTTTCTAAGAGAGAAAGATTTCTCTTCAACTGTATTCCTAAAACATTTTTGTACATTAAATTTATTGACAACAACAGAACAGAACATAGGGGGAACACACAGACCACAATACTTGGGTGAAAGGGGACGGCGTTTAACCTGATAAAAGTCTACGGAGTTACGGAATCAATTGACTGAAATACCAAATTCTCTGCCAGAAGAATTTCCAAACACCGGGGTTATCTCAAAGATAAGTGGGGTCGGCTCAAACTTCCAGGCTGAACCTCAACTGCTGGCCCCTCGAGCTTAACATGCAAGTATTCATTATGGTCCTTTTGTCTGTGGAATGACCCCACACACCAAGCCACAGGCAAGGGAATAACAAGGTAAGTGTGCACGGAACCATCGTTTATTGCGAGCGAGAGGGCCAATCTTTCCGCTAGTTCCAGCTTCTCCCCCGCAACCAGCCTCCCACCACCCCTCAGCCCACCCCTGTCGGCCCCCACCTTTATTTTCTGAGAAAAAGGGAATCAACGGGAGGCCACCGCAGGAGGCGGAGAGGAAGCCGCCGAGGGGTTTGGGGGGGGTGGGCTGAAATACAAGTTTGGGGGGACCAGTACCAACTTGTGGCGACGAACCCAAGTATTGAGGGCCCTATTGCAGCGACCAGCCCGTAGGTGGCAGGAAAAGAAGTTGGGGCGGCGGGGGGGGCGTAATCTGGCGGAAGAGAGGCGNGGGGGGGTGGGCTGAAATACAAGTTTGGGGGGACCAGTACCAACTTGTGGCGACGAACCCAAGTATTGAGGGCCCTATTGCAGCGACCAGCCCGTAGGTGGCAGGAAAAGAAGTTGGGGCGGCGGGGGGGGCGTAATCTGGCGGAAGAGAGGCGGCTGGGCAGGCAGCGCGTCCAGCCGCGGCGGACCGATGGTCGGTAAACAAGCCGGGCGGACCCACACCCTCCCACAGCCCCGGGCCTGTCCCCTCACTAGGAAAGCCCAAGATGGAAGCGCGACGAGGCCAGCCCGTGCCCCTCTCCCCTCTCCCCGCCGGCGACGCTGCCCCCGGGGGTGGGGTGGGGGAAGACGCAGAGGGGGCTGCCCGGGAGACCCGGCGGCCAGGGTGCCGTGAGGGAGAGAGGGGCCGGGCAGGCCGCGCGGCGGGGCCGCCAGGGGCCTGAGGCAAGGCGCCCTCCCCGGGGGCCCCGGTTACCTGGCGGCGGCTCCTCCTCCAGCTCCTGCTCCTCCTCCCGGTCCGACGCTCGGCGCCCGGCAGCCGCGGAGGCGGCGGCGGCGGCGACTCCCCCCCGAGCAGCCCGCGGCGACGAGCCGAGCCCGGCCCCTCTCCGCCTCCCTCCGCGCCTCCGCCCGCCCCGCTGCTGCCGCCTCCGCCCTCTCCCTACAGTCAGGACATGGTCTCCGCGGGCCCGCGCGCGGCTCCCACTGCCGGAGGCGGGGGCAGAGGGGAGGAGAGCAGGCGCGAAGGCTGGGGGACGCCGAGGGGAGGGGGGAGCCAGGAGGGGGGGCCGCCTCGGACGCAGCGGGCTCTTAATGGCGGCGGTGAGAGGCCCGGGAGCCAAATAAACCCTGCGGGTAGCCGCACAACGTCAAGNAACTTAGCATGCATGCATGCTTTGGAGAAGGAAATGGCAGCCCACTCCAGTATTCTTGCCTGGAGACTCCCAGGGACAGAGGAGCCTGGTGGGCTGCCAACTATGGGGTCGCACAGAGTCGGACACGACTGAAGCGACTTAGCAGCAGCAGCAGCAGGAAGAGTCAGATGGAAGAGACGCACAGGGCAAGGTGTCAGGAAAGCGCAAGGAGCCTCCATGCCCTCCCTGGGTGCACCACCAAAGCTCATGTGTGTGCCAGTCCAGAAGCAAGACACAGCCTGTCCTTTTGGACATTTATGGAAGCTTCACAGTGAAGTCATGTAGTATAGATGTGATTGATGAAATTGTCGGCCATCAGTGATTGTGTCAACCTCTAGTTACTCTCCCATCCCTAACACCTGGTTGGTTCCTCTGTGACCAACCCCCATCCTTAGGTGAACTAGGGACTCACCAGAAGTCACCTCATTTACATAACAAAGGGCATCATTTAAGAAATTTCAAGGATTTTAGGAACATTGTGCCAGGAAGAGGTCGAAAAACAAATACATATTTCTTATTATGAATCACAAGATCACACTTGGATATTTAGCATCTCCTAACTGGTCTCCTAGGTGATGGCACCCCACTCCAGTACTCTTACCTGGAGAATCCCATGGACAGAGGAGCCTGGTAGGCTACAGTCTATGGGGTCGCTGAGGGTCGGACATGACTGAGTGACTTCACTTTCACTTTTCACTTTCATGCATTGGAGAAGGAAATGGCAACCCACTCCAGTGTTCTTGCCTGGAGAATCCCAGGAACCGAGGAGCCTGGTGGGCTGCCGTCTATGGGGTCACACAGAGTCAGACACGACTGATGCAACTTAACAGCAGCAGCAGCAGCAGCAACCTCTACCCTCACCCCTGAGGTTCTTCTCAACACAGCAGCCAGGGTGCTTCTTTTAAAACTGAGTCTCATCATATCACTCCTCAGTCCGCAACCCTCAGAGGTGTCCCATCTCGCCAAGAGTAAAGCCAGGCCCTTCCAGGGGACTACGAGGCTGTGTAAGATCACGACCCCCCTACCCCCTTTTCTCTCTGTGGTCTTTCCTCCTCTCTCTCTCTTGCTTACTCTGCTTTAGCAACACTGGCCTGCTTACAGCTCCTGGCCATGACCTTGCACTGACTGTTGACCTTGCTGGAACATTCTCACCCCAGAAATCCACAAAGCTAACTGACTCATGTTCAATCAAGCTCAGATATTCTCTATGAGGCCTGCTGTGGGCATCCTCTTTAGAACTGCTGTCTGCCCCACTGCCCCTCTGAATTCCAAACGTCTCTTCTCCTTCAGTATTTATGTTTTCCTCTAAGCCACGTCACTCTCCAATATAATATATACTTTCTTTATTCACTGTGGTCCTTGTTCATTGCCTGTTTCTCCCAATTAGAATCTAATCTTGGTCAGGACAGATATTTTTGACTATTTTGTTTAGAGATACATTTCAACTGCCTAGAGGTTTCTTTGTACAAATATTTGTACAAGGAAACACCTTCCTTCATCATATGTAAAAATGTATGAGGGGAGCCTGGTGGGATGCCGTCTATGGGTCACACAGAGTTGGACACGACTGAAGTGACTTAGCAGCAGCAGCAGCAGCAGTACAGAAATAGGCAAAGGATTCAATTATTGAAAGGGAATGAGTATAGAAATCAATGGTTTGGCTCAATTTCATTTTTTTCCTCTTCACCTATGATGTACAATAGGAGGGTCAAATCCATCAAATTCTAGATTCATTAGGCTGGAAACTGCTTATGTATGTAGGGACTAATCAACCCAGTTTGGCACTCTGTTCTAACCCTGACCCTGAGCTCTGCACTTGGTAGGTACTCCACATTATGAGTTGAATGAACAATGAATGAATTTAGAGCTTGGACTTTCCATCCACACGAAGGTCTATGACGGACTGCTCTTCTGGGTCACTGAAACAAATTATTTACCTGTATTTTTAAACTAAGAAATAAATTCACTAATGTGAGTTTTGTTTGTTTGTTTTTAAATGAAGGATGGGGTAGGGTAGGGGGATGTTGTGGTGGAAGAAGATTTGAGAGTTGGAAATCCTGGGTACAGTTTCTGGCCCCAACACACTGTGAACAGTTTTACTTATTCAGGGTACTATGTGACTTTGTACCTGCTATTTCATTTGTCCGAATATCTGTTTCCTTTTCTAAAAAGTGTGGGAAATGACTGCAAAATCTGGAGAGATTTTTCTAAACATTCTTTCTTTCTAAGAAAAAGAAGCAGCAGTAACTTTTGTTCACTTTCCTTCCTTCTTTCATTCTTCCTATTCCCTTCCTCAGCAGCTAAAGAATGAGACTCTAAGGAAAAAATAGTTATTACTGCTAGAGCAGCTGGACCAGGTTTAAATCCAGGATCTGCTTCCTACCAGCTGTATGACTTGGGGGTAAATAATTTAACTCTGCTGAGCATCATTTCCTCATCTGAAAAACAGGATAAATACTTCCTGCCCTACAGGATTATATCATATGGATCATAGGAGATGATGTCCACTGCACTGTACACAGTCTGGCACAAAGGAAGCACTAGGCAGATGGTAGCTATGGGAAAGGACGCATGGGAAGGAAAGAGGGCATGTGTGCCCTTTGAGAAGTAGAGTAATTCAGAGGTGGAGGCCTCCCCATGAATAGCGTTTGAGGGATTTACACACTGACCTGCACTGCAGAGTTTCTCAAACTCATTTTATGACATACATAGAAGATGGCAAAAGTGTTCTATAACCACATTTTTGTAACAAACAAACAAAACACGCCACTGCTTTTCGGTTCTTAATAGTTATGGAGAAGAATGTGGTCTCTCCGTGATGGGTGGATATATTTGATGGGTGGATATATTTGACAGAAGGCTCTCTTTCCTGCTCTAGAGAACAAAATGCTCATCTGTATCGGAGAGACTCTGACTTGGGCTCAGTAATATAAGGATATGACTTCTTTTTTTTAAAGAATTAGTTTAAAATTTAAATTATTTATTTATTTATTTATATTTGGCTGTGCGGGGTCTTCGTTGCTGTGAGAGCTATTCTCTAGTTGCAAAGAATGGGGGTTACTTTCTAGTTCTCCGAAACATACGGGATCTTCTGGGATCAGGGACTGAATGCGTGTCTCCTGCACTGGCAGGTGGATTCTTTACCACTGAGCCATTAGGGAGGTCCTCTTTTTTTTTTAAGTTCATTTTTTAAAAAGTATATTTATTTATTTATCTGGGCTTCCCTGATGGCTCAGTGGTAAAGACTCCACCTGCCAAGCAGGAAATGCGGTTCAATCCCTGGGTTGGGAAGATCTCCTGAAGAAGAAAATGGCAACTCCCTCCAGTATTCTTGCCTGGGAAATCCCAAGGACAGAGGAGCCTGGAGGGCTGCAGTCCATGGGGTCACAAAAGAACTGGATGTGACTGGCTGACTAAACAATAAGAACAGTTTATTTTATTTATTTTTGATTGCACCGGTTCTTTACTGCTACACTCAAGCTTTCTCTGCTTGTGGTGAGCTGGGGCTACTTCCTAGTTTCGGTGAATGGGCTTCTCACTGAAGTGGCTTCTTATGGAGTACAGGCTCTAGGGTGTGTGGGCTTTGTAGGTTGCAGCACACGGGCTTAGATGCATGAGACACACGGAATCTTCGGGGACCAGGGATCAACCCCATGTCCCCTGGGCTGGCAGGTGGATTCTTATCCACTGTACACCAGGGAAGTCCTGATTTTCTTTCTTTTTTTTTTTTTGAATATTTTTCAAATATATATTTTAGTATCTTAATTTATTTTCATTTATTTATTTTGCTGCACTAGTTTGAGTTGTGGCATGTGGGATCTAATTCTGCAACCAGGAATCAAATGGGGCTCCCTGCATTGGGAACTCAGAGTCTTAGTCTCTGGACCACCACGGAAGTCCCAAGGCTCTGGTTTTCTAAGCAAAGTAAATTATCTTTTAAAAAGAAAGAAAGGAAAAAGGGGGACAAAGCCCAACTGAGTGTTTTTTTCTCTAAAGCAGAATTCACAAGCAAAACTGATGGCCTGAAGGGTATATCATTCATATCCTTTCTCTTTATGTAGGCCTTCATTAGCCTCTATTGGATCCAAATCCTGATGTGTTTAATTAGATTTAATTTTTGGAAATGGAGAAGAAATAATTAAATTATCTGGGCTCCAGAAAAACAAAAGATCCTTATTTCAGCCATCCATCAGGCCTTGACATCTAGTGTATTGCAAGCTATAATTCAAATGAAAATATTTCACCTAAAAGTATAGTGCCCCTGTCCATGATATCATTAAAGGAAATCATTAAGCATTTATGCAGCACTTTGTACCGGAAAAGTGCTTTACAGTTATTTTTATTGCTCACCAAAACCCTCTGAGGAAGGTCCTTCTCTACTTAAACCAAAGCAGAGAGAAGAGATTAAATTACTTAGGGTTTGAGAGAGAAAAGATGACTAAATGACTGTATCAGAATGAGACCTCTGAGTGCCAAAGTCAGCTGTTTTATTGAATCCACTGAACCATTCCCTTAGAAGTTTATTCACTGTATAAAGCATTATCTGATTTGGGGTTGACTGTTTTTTCTTTGATACCTAGATCATTGAGGATGTAGTCCTAGTGTAAGAATTACTCCGTGTACAATCACTTCCTTTCATCTCAGAAGAGCACTAATGCTATGTTCCTAAAGAAATTTAATTAAAAAGGAGAAAAACCAGTGTATTTTAAAAGATAGGCTTTATTATGCTCTGGCATTAAGTGAACCCTGGACTATCTGTGACTTAGCCCTTACACTAACATTTGCCTTCCAGGTTGGAGGGTACACCTCCATCGAGTGACTCAGGGATCCAGGCTCCTTCCATCTCAATGCCTGGTTTCCAGGGTTACTGAAGCAGGAAGAAGGCAAATGTGTGGGATTCTTGAGTACTTTTGACTGTTCCTAAGTACTCTGGACTAAAGCAATACACAGTCCACCAGCCCTTCTGCTCATTCTGGTCAGAGATAGTCACATGGCTCCTGGACTAACAGCAGCAGAGGCTGGAAATGTCAGGGACCACAGGGACTGTTTGTGCACTAGTGTCTTTGGCAGACTGGTTTTGGTCGGATTTTAATTCTTTCTTTTGAACTCTGCATTCAAAATGTTTGTGATACAATTAATTCAATTTTTGCCGAAAATCAGTGACATGACACTCCTGTGATACTTCTTTTATGGCATCACATTGTCTAATGCTTTATCCTTTTCAAAGTCCTTTTCCATGTTTCATTTCATTTCATCACAGTAGAATTTCTGACACTTAAGGGAACTGCTGGACTTCTTTTCACTTTCTTAGGTGCAACAGCTTTGGTACCCAGGAAGCAAGATCTATAAATGGAAGGAGGATATAATCTGTTAGCTCACCTTCTGAAACTGGTCTAGCACACAGGATTATCAACAAAAGCAGTCTTCCATAACTGGGACTAAATCTTGGTAGACTGTTACTGTGTCTTTTGTTCCCTTTAGAGATGTGAGTGACATCTGGCCTGTGTTTGTGGAAGCTGCTTGGAGGAATGGGAGGTGGGATGGGATGGAGTGACTGAATCTAGGAGCCAGAGTAAAGCTATACTTTTCTCAGCCAGGCAAAGCCAGGGGTTGGAAGTTATTCACAGCCTTACCTAATATCTTCATTTCAGTAGTTATGAAAAAAAACTTCTGAGGTGATTCTGAATTTAAAAGATCATGAAAATGAAGTGTGAAGTGGCATAAACACAGTTACACAAGTGATTGAAAGTTCTGAATTGTGGAATATTTCCTTTGGTAGCGGTGAGGGCAAACATGGAGAAGGAAATGGTAACCCAGTGTTCTTGCCTGGAGAATTCTGTGGACAGAGGAGCTTGGTGAGCTACAGTCCATGGGGTGGCGGGCAAACTTAGATTTCAACTTTTGCTCCTAATATATTTTCTTAAACTGTTATTGCCGGTAGAGTGGATAGAGTCCATGGACTAGTTTATGAAGAAAGCCAATAATGAATATGTTTATAGACTGACTGGTCTGACTTTAACATCTAGGTCCTTCAACTAATGCTGACAACTTTGACCTGATTTGGGGAGTCAATTATATTTGGCTGGGTTGCTGAGCTCTTTCTCAGAACCTCTTCTCCAGGCAGTCGCCAACTGCTCTTTTTGTAACTGTGTTGTAAAATCTGAGGAAAGTTGTCTTGGGTCATTGCCCAGGACCTAATGCCCCAATTGTAGACATACATGGTTGCAAATCTTTATATTCCATTAGAGCTGAAACCAGACATCACCCACATCCTCCCAAAGCTCTCAATAACTAGAAAGATTATCTGATGTCTTCATTGCCTAATGGAATGCAAGGAATCTTATCTCTCTATTAAGGTAACAATTCCCAAGTCCAGCATAGTCCTTCTGGATGCTTTTAAAACCAGTATTGTCTTTTATAACTTACACAAGATTTCAAGCTTGATGTGCTGAAAAGATTAGTATAGCTCCCTTACCTCTGTTCTGTCCACTGACTTGAATAATTTGGGTAGCTTTCTATTTCGTACAATCACACATTGCTTAACTAAGCCTCTGAAAACTGAAATGGTGTCTAGAAGTGTCACTAAAACATCATCAAGTTTCACCTCTCCAAAATGTGAGCAGGATATTATTGTCCTCAGAACATTAATATTTCATTGGGACTCATAATGATTATATCAAAATGTAGCCTCTTTAGATTTATTTAGAAGAAAACAGTAATGTTTAATCAGAAAAGAGATATATATTTAGCAAGGAGTGTGGGGTGGGGGTGACTCTGGAAGAGTACCGTGAGGAAAAAAATGAAGAAAGAGCAAAACTGTCTACACAGCCTTTGCTGCTGGACTCTGAGCTATTCTCATCCTGTCAGCAGAATTAATGAAGGAAAAATAGTCCCCAGAAGAAATGTGGCTGGAGGCACTGACCTGCCCTCCATTCCCCTCATGCCAAGAGGGAAAAAGTCTAGAGAAAGTTTCCCCAGTGGAGTTACTGGGAAAGTGACTCCTTGGCCCTGGGTAAAACTCCTTTCTTTATCAACCTCAGGGGCAAGTTAATTCAGGGCTGAGAATATATACAGAGCTGCCAATGTAGAGGAAGAATCTCTTTTCTCAAATAGTTTCCGGCATATCTGGGGAGGAAATATTTACACCCTAGAAATGATGAATGGACCTCACAAAGCAGGGAGTATCCCAGAGCTGGCCTTTGGGGTTTGCAGGTAAGCATAAGGGTAAGGTAAGGGTAAGGTAAGGGTAAGCTTTCCCCCTGGGGCACCTGGGAAAGACTTCAGGAGAAAGGCGATCCTGGGTAAACCTGAAAGGAAATACAGCTACAGCTGGATGGGGAGATGGAAAGAGTATAGATGAAGGGTTGTGTGCTGGATTAATGGAAACAGCCTGATCGGAGCGAAAGCTTTCAACTGGGTTGCTGAGGTTAACACTGAAAAATTTCTTGAGTTTCTGCCACCTCCCTCTAAATGCCAATTACACCTGAATCCATTTTCCATAAAAGTGTTGACTGTTGGTGTAGTCTGCATAATTCAAGTCAGTCTTCAACTTTATTTCATGCATTTTACAGTAGGCTCATCTGAGATTTCAGATATCTCATAATTTTTGTGTGTATATGTGACTTCAGAAAGAGATGTGAGAAATTATGCTAATAGAAAAGTCATCTCTTATTTTCTTATATGTCTTTTTTAAAAAAAACATTGTTTTGTTGCGGACCATTTTTAAAGTCTTTATGGAATTTGTTACAATATTGCTTCTGTTTTATGTTTCCGTTTTTTGGCTGCCAGGTATGTGGCAGACCAGGGATCAGACCTGCACTCTCTACATTGGAAGGAGAGTCTTAACCACTGAACTCCTAAGGATGTCCCACCTTCTCTTATTTTGAAAAAGGAAAACTTAAATGAATATTTCATCTTTTGTTTATAATGTACATACTCAAATCCTAATTTTTCTTAGGTACTAGTAGCAACGGGCAGGGCTTTTCTGGTGGTTTAGGTGGTAAACAGTATGCCTACAATGCAGGATACCATTTGATCCCTGGGTTGGGAAGACCCCCTGAAGAAGGAAATGACAGCCCACTCCAGTATTCTTGCCTGAAGAATCCCATGGACAGAGGAGCCCCACGGGGTACAGTCCATGGAGTTGGAAAGAGCTGAACATGACTAAGCGACTTTCACTCACTCACCCGGCAGTGGGTAAGCACCTGGCAGTAATAGGAAACCCTTGTGTCTGCGCATGCTAAGTTGCTTCAGCTGTGTCTGACTCTGAGTGACCGTATGGACTGTAATCTGCCAGGCTTCTCTGTCCATGGGATTCTCCAGGCAAGAATACTGGAGTGGGTTGCCGTTTCCTCCTCTAGAAGGTCTTCCTAACCCAGGGATCGAACCCTTGTCCCTGATGTCTCCTGCATTGGTGGGCAAGTTCTTTAGCATTAGTGCCACCTGTGGCAAAGGGAGGCCCTTACATTTTACATTTACAAAACATTTGCATATTTATTATCTCACATGGGCAGTCATTACTGTTTCAGTTTTTCATTCTTCCTGCTGAGGGTTTTCCACAGAGTTGCAGAGCTGACTAATGGAAGAGCCTACATTCAAGCCCATGCCTCCTGGTTCCCAGATTACAGCCCTCCCTATCCCTGGGCCACACCACCTGTTTCGACACCAGAAGTATCTCTCGTATTGACCAGGGTAGGAAAACAGCAGTTTTCCACGTGGATGAAAACACAGCTAACTAGGGCATCTTAGTCACTGCTGGTGGAAGCATAAATGGACAAGCATTGGAAAAAAGAGTTTGGTGAAATGTATTAACACTGCTCCTTTACACTTTTACCCAGTAATTTTACTTCTAGGAATCTATCCTAAGGAATTAATACTAAGGATATGTGACTAAAGATTTACATAGGAATGTGTTTACTGGAATGCTACTTATAATATTTACCAATAGGAGTTTAGTTAAGAGTATTATAATACATTCCAATGATGAAATGTTAGCAAAGCATTAAAAACCTCATTTTGAAGATTATTGGTAGTAAATAAACATTGAGAAGATATTCATGATATAAGATGTAATGAAAAAAGTCAGCATCCAGATAGTGTAGCTGCTGCTGCTGCTGCTAAGTCACTTTAGTCGTGTCCGACTCTGTGTGACCTCATAGACGGCAGCCCACCAGGCTCCCCCGTCCCTGGGATTCTCCAGGCAAGAACACTGGAGTGGGTTGCCATTTCCTTCTCCAATGCACGAAAGAGAAAAGTGAAAGTGAAGTCGCTCCGTCTGTCCGACTGTTAGCGACCCCATGGAGTGGAGCCCACCAGGCTACTCCGTCCATTGGATTTTCCAGGCAAGAGTACTGGGGTGGGGTGCTATTGCCTTCCCCGAGATAGTGTAGCTACCAGAGGAAAAAAAGAATTTATGGAAATGTTAACAATGCTTAATTTAACTGTGGGTGATGAAATTATAAATAATTTTAAATTTTTAGTCATTTCTCATGTTCCATATAGAGCATGTAGCAATTTTACAGTGAGGAAAAATTCTATTTAACTTTAAATATAGTAAAAACAGGGTAAACACTAAGAACAAATAGTGGTTAGTATTTAAAATCATCATTTTACCTGCGCTAGTCTATAAACTAGCTCATGTAAAGAGAAAAACAAATGGAGGGCTAATTTGTTACGTTACCAAGGAGAAGATGATACAAGATTTATGATATAAGATTTGCAATAGAGTGTGTGGTAAATACTTAAAGCTAGAAAATTTTGGCTCCAAACAATTGATTCTCTTGCGTGAGTTGAGCCAGTTCCACTAAATGTGCAGGAGCTGGGCTCTAGGAAGCCCTGCTACGAGAACTTCTTGAAAGTTCCTCTACCGAATAGTCACATGGTTTCTGCCTTCACTGTCTTTGGCCCTGGCTTGTCCTGTGGGATCAGGAGAAGCAGACTCAGCCCTGAACAACACCCCCAGCAAGCAAAAGCCCAGAGATAATTTGGGACTTTCTAGGAGGGAAGAAAGAGAAGTACAGACCCAGAGGGAAAGCAGCTGAAGGACTCGGGGTTAACATTCCACTCTGGGAGGAGACTTTAGTCCTTGGAGGGCTTCCAGTCTGAACTTGGAGAATTCATCAACAGGAAAACAAATAGCTGGCGTGCTCTGTATTTACTTTGCCTTTCTCAAGGTTGCAACATAAATTTCCCAACTTTGCTAGCTGTTAAGGCTGAGGAGACATTTTGTGAGTTCAGGGCCTTTCTTCCAGCCTGTGTGACCCACATGTGGAGCCTGGTTTTGGGAAGATCTAGACCCCCTCAGGGTGCGGGGGAAGATGGTGTAGAGACTGCTGGACTCTCGCGGCACACACAGTGTTGGGGGTGTCAAGGAGCTGGAGAACTTGAATTCTTCAAATGAGAGCTCCAGGTGGGCTGCTTGGGAAAAAAATCCACTTAGGCCACAGGAGTGAAAGCCCTGAGACTTTCTCACTGGGTGAATTTATGGCAGACCGGCCACGCAAACTACCCAAAGGTATTTTAGTGGAGTGGTGTCTGAGGTATGGTACAGCTGGGTCAGTTCCTGAAGCAGCCTTCTTCCACACCACGGGGATATTTGTGCTCTCCCTCCCAGAATTTCCAATTAGCAGAGCAGCTGATGTTGAAAACCACCACATATAATCCAGAAAAAAACTGTCAACGTAACATTATAAAAATTGAATATGTGTCAGAAGTGGATTTAGATTCTTTAAGTTAATATTATTTTTGCTATTAGGTAATGAAGTGACATTAATTTACTTGTGCTGTGTGATTAGGTTAATTTACTCCAGAATAATCTTGCATTTTAAAAATTAAAAATGGTGGCTCTATCTTCTCATTATCAATCAAAGCTGCAGTAGCTCTATAGAAAGCTTCACCATTTTGTACTCAATTGTGCGCTTATACGCAGTCAGACGAGCAGTAAAAATGACAAATGACCACACTTGGCTAGATCTTCATGTTCAAGTACCTACAAATAACTGTCCGTTTGTGAACGGTTAAACTTAATCAATTATTTTTCCTATAGGCAAGATAACCCCTTTCATAAATAAAAATCTACTATTTAGTAGAAAGAATATCAGAGCAGCTTAAATCTTACATATAATAATGCCACAGTATGTGAAAACCAAAATAGGCTCACACACAACACAAGAAAGCTTAAGAGTTCATCCTTTTTTTGACCTTCGAAAATATAAGTGCTCTTTCCATGGCTCTATAAATTGTTTAAATCCTTTAATGATTCAAATGTGCTGATAATGTTCCTGCACTCACTGGAACTGTGGTGCTGTTAATATTTTGAAAATTACTTTAATTAACCTTATTTCATCTTGTAGTAGTTATAGAACACGTTTATATATTTTAAGTATGCATTAATTTGTTTCATCATTAACCTTGGATTTTACCCTTGGTAATTATGGTAATTCATAATTTGGGTTGCATCAGGTGCTAATGCATTAGAACAATACATATTCTGGGCCCTGTCAATAGCTTGAATGGTCAGGATTCTTTCGTTTACAGCCTGGAAGAGTCGAAGCAGGGACAGGGGCCATGGTCCAGCAGATAATCCCAGAGACGGATTTATATGGCCAGTGATTTTGGTGGAAAAGGAGGGATTCTGAATGGCCAAGCCTGGGACAGACATCCCCCCTGCTGTCCACTCCACCTCCTCCTGAGATCAGTGAAGGTGTAATAGACCAAGGGAAAGGAGGAAAATCAGGGGCCCACCCCCAAACAGTGTTCATCATAATATTTCATCAGATTTAGGTTAAAATGTAATGGTGTACTATTAAGAGCATCTGCTGTGTCCCTGCTCAGCTGACAGATTTCCCTCCTCTGTTCCTGTCTTTTCTGACACATCCAGAAATCTAATACCATCGGCATAGGAGTCCTGGATTTTTATATCTGCCCCCCAATTTGTCATAACTTTCAAAAACCCAGGTTTCATCCCTCACTGGTTCTTTTAGATATCCCAGCAGTATCCAATTCAAGACACCCTGCTGTGGGCCCAATGGGCACCATGAGCCACAGGGACGACAGGCTCCCTGCCCCCATGTACAGAGCTCGGGAAACAGGTAGGCAGCAGCAGGAACAATTTGCGAGTGTTCACATCTCATTTCTGAAAGTGCCAAGCAGGGCCAGAAGAGGGCGAGATTCATCCCAGCATAGGGCACCCAGCTCGAATCACAAATGCAGCAAAGAACACACTCCTTCCTGACTGGTCTGGGAGTCTGTGTGATTAAAAACCTCTCTCTGCAGACTTTCTCTGTATTAACATTATCTTCATGTTGCACACATCGTATTCAGTGACAGAAAATGATGTCACAGGAACCACTGAAGATATTCTTACTGTCTTAAGTATAATCTTTTATAGATGTCAAAGCGACACTATGTGAAGAACCATTACTTTCAAAGAGCAGAATTCCTTTCTATTTATTCTGATGCTTGACCACTTTTGAGGTCTTGGTCTACAGTCAACTCTCCTCCTGTGGAAGATGTTTTTATTCCCATGCAGATCACAGAGGAGGCAGGAGTGGGACAGGGGAGGTTGTGACATCCAGGGGTGAGCTATTTGAAGACACTCCTTCCCTTGATGTACATCTTGCATCTCATGTTGTGGTTGAGAGGGGTGCCTGGCAGGTGGAGGAAAGATGTCACGTGGGAAGGAAACTTGGGCAGATCAGAGCCTGAACTGAGTCTTTCCTGGTCCAGGCAGCTGTGATCCTGCATATAAGGATGGGTAGTGGGGGTGGGTGTGGGGAGTGGCAGGGACTGCAGTGGGTGAGGGAGTGGCACCACAGAATTATAGGACTTTCTCTTCCCTGGGTTGGGAAGATCCCCTGGAGAAGGAAATGGCAACCTACTCTAGTATTCTTGCCTGGAAAATCCCATGGATGCAGGAGCCTGGCAGGCTACTGTCCATGAGGTCGCAAAGAGTTGGACACGACTGAGCGACTTCACTTCATTTCTTAGACCACAGAAAGACCTTAAAGATCATTTGGTTCAATGCTTATCTTTTAGTGATGCCCAGGAAGGTTGTGACAAGTTTATGATCTGAGAACTAGAACAAGGCCCCAAGGCCCCTGGGTGGGTAAATGGAAGCCTTCAAGATGCCATTGTCTTTCCTTGTCTATTATCATGTATTGAAAGCAAACTAACCCACAACCCCAAATTATAGTGGTTTAACACAACAGAAGTTACATCTTGCTTGTAGAACCACTTAAAGTCTGTCTGGTGGGTACCTTTCATGCTGATTCAGTGATGCAAACATCTTTTGTTCTGTGGCTTCCTCCATCCCCAGGGGCCTTGAAGTTAGTTGTTAGATTGAGACAGGTAGAAAGAGGGAGTGAAGGACTGCATGTGAGATGAGCAGGCCTGGAAGTGGGGTATCTCACTTCTTTCTATTCATATTCTACTAGCTGGAAGCCACTTATAAGGCTGCCTTTCTGCAAAGGAGGTTGGGAAATGTAGTCCACCTGCGTGCCCAGGAAGGAGACAGGATGGGTCTCGGCAAGCCTGCAGCACTGGCTTGTCATTTTCAGGCTTTGGGAGGTTTATGTTGAGCGGCAGAGGGAGTGTGATCTTTGTAGTTGGATGAACTTGGGTTTGGATACTGGTTGGATGACCTTGGGCAAAGAATCAATCTCTTTTATCAGGAAGGAGACAGGATGGGTCTCGGCAAGCCTGCAGCACTGGCTTGTCATTTTCAGGCTTTGGGAGGTTTATGTTGAGCGGCAGAGGGAGTGTGATCTTTGTAGTTGGATGAACTTGGGTTTGGATACTGGTTGGATGACCTTGGGCAAAGAATCAATCTCTTTTAGCCTCGGTTTGTTTAGCTGGGAAATGGGGCTGGCTTGTGGGGTCACCACGAGAATTAAATGGTTGTAAACTGTCTATGTCACAGTATACTTTCATTTTGATTTTAAATACCACTGGGATGAGAAGGAGGGGAAAGGAGGAGAAAACAGACTGAGTTCCTGTATCTTATTTCCATCAGCCCTGTGTGCCTGAACTGCCAAGCAGGGCCCAGCTGAGTCCAGAAACCACGCGCCATCAGATGCCTAGAGTGGTGGCATGTTCTTCTATCTCTTATTAAATTTCAACACAATTCATCCTAATCGACATAGGATTTTGAAAGGAAAAGAAAAACAATAACTCAGGAGCATCTATTTTATTTGATTAATAACAATTCAGTCATTTAGCATATAGTTCCTGCTTGAGATTTTAAGCCCTCATGCTCAGGCTGAAACCACATCTAGAGAGCAATGATTTAACTATTTTCTTCTGAAAAAAAAAAATTTCTGGCTAGCGGTGGAAAGAGAAATGATCTAAACAGTATTGTCACCTTTCACTTAGGGATTTTGATGCTCTAAGACGAAATCTGGCTCTCAGTAGGAAAGAGAACTGCTTTCTCACCTTGGATAAGACCCTGGGGGAAGGGACATGGCTCAAGTCTCCTGACATACCCAGGACCTGGCACATTAAGAGCTTAATAAATATTTGCTGATATTGAATTAATAAATGAATGAAAACAGGTACACAAGCGATAACAATGAAAACAACCCATTTGCCTGACACTCCAAGATTTGGGGTGGGGGGGCAGGGAACTCCCTCCTTTGTAGTTTTGAACTCTGTGAATGGTTTCTTTAATTGTAAAGCTAATAATAAAATGTACAGACACACACCCACCCCACCTCCCCCA
>SJYX01004198.1:271127-347513 GCA_006410675.1 Oreotragus oreotragus | reverse complement strand
ATTAGCATGATTCTTGATTTATTTATACGCTTGGGGCTTACTTAAGAGGCAGAGTGGAAGGCGCAGGAGAAGACTGGGAAAACCTTTCTTTCAGTCCTTTTTCAAATGGGTTACCACCACAATGTCAAAATAATTAATACATTAACACTGGTATAATATTTAAAACTGAAGCCATGTGCTATCTTGAAAAAAAGCTCTTTCACCTCCAAAAAATTATTGGTTTTTAAATTTTATTTGTCAGAAGGCAGATTATTAAGCAGTTTCTTTTGCCCATTAAGAGGTTCTTTGTAAATCAGTTGGACAGAGGACAGTTTTTAATTTCAGAGATTAATTATCACATATAATAATTGAGCCATTTTTTATGTTTTTCTTGAGACCTATTCATTTAAATAAAAGACATACAGAGCTAGTCTATGAAACAAGAATGAAGATTGTGGATGAAATGTAGAAGTATTTTGTCATTAAAAAGTGTTGAAATTTATTTCAATAAGGATATTCATATTCTCAGGAAAGGGAGACTAAATTATACCTATTTAGTAAGCAAAAATGTTGACAAGTAATTGTCAAGGATTTGAGATTATTGGATACCTATGGGTGAATTTGGCTTCGCTCTAAATGTTGCAGCCAAGATTATGAAATGTGATAAAAGAAAGAAGGGCCTTTCTTCTTCTGTACCCTCCATGATGACAAAAGTCAGCTTAATTCAGTTTGCAGATATTTAACTATCAGTTCTGGGTGCCAGGTGCTTTACTGCACTTGACTGAGGCATAGTGAGGTCCCTGCCCTTCAGGAGCTCCAGGCCCAGGAGGGAGACATGCCAGGAATTCCCACCATTTCCAATCTGTGGGATGGTTGCTGGGCTAGAGAAGGAGCAAGCAGGCTGAGCCTCGAAGGATGGAGCAATCAGGGGACATTTCCCTGGAGGACATGACCTTGGGAGACAGGAATTAACCGAGGGGCAAAACAGGGTCAAGAGTGTTATAAGAAACAGGCCCTGGCCCAGGCCAAGAAGCCAGAATTGCATTTCTGTCTAGTGAGGGTATATGAAGGAAAGAGGACCACGCCTTGAGAGCATCCCCAACTTGTGTACTAAACGGAGGCCTGGGCTGCTCCGGAGGGTTTGGCAGGAGAGGGACATGAGGGTGAGTTGGAGGGGGCTGGAGATGGATCAATGGAGGCACACAAAAGATTTTCATTGCAACGATGGTGTGACGTCTCCAACTCACTCCTGGCTTTGTCACTGGGGCTTACAGGGATCTTGCAATATGAGGAGGGAGCTGGGGGTAAAGAAGAAACCAAGAGCCTTGGAACTTGTTGGTCTTCATTCAAACCCTGGCTTGGCCCCTGCCAACCTCTGGCGGGTTTCCTAACCTCTCTCAGCTTCAGTTTTTCTCACCAGTGATTGGGCACAATAATGCCTACTTTACAGAACTGAGATGTAAACAGGAGAGGGGCTGACACATTGCAGGTGTCCTTTAAATGGTACTTAACTTCCCTGGCCCAGGCCAAGAAGCCAGAATTGCATTTCTGTCTAGTGAGGGTATATGAAGGAAAGAGGACCACGCCTTGAGAGCATCCCCAACTTGTGTACTAAACGGAGGCCTGGGCTGCTCCGGAGGGTTTGGCAGGAGAGGGACATGAGGGTGAGTTGGAGGGGGCTGGAGATGGATCAATGGAGGCACACAAAAGATTTTCATTGCAACGATGGTGTGACGTCTCCAACTCACTCCTGGCTTTGTCACTGGGGCTTACAGGGATCTTGCAATATGAGGAGGGAGCTGGGGGTAAAGAAGAAACCAAGAGCCTTGGAACTTGTTGGTCTTCATTCAAACCCTGGCTTGGCCCCTGCCAACCTCTGGCGGGTTTCCTAACCTCTCTCAGCTTCAGTTTTTCTCACCAGTGATTGGGCACAATAATGCCTACTTTACAGAACTGAGATGTAAACAGGAGAGGGGCTGACACATTGCAGGTGTCCTTTAAATGGTACTTAACTTTGATTAAAGGGAAAATGATTCACGAGTGAATGCTCCAAAGGAGCCTGGCCCCTGTGTGCTCTCACAGCATCCTGAAACCATCCACAGTGCCTGGCTATGTAATTATACAACGATACCATTAATGCTGCTCCTTCTAGCATGTAAGCCCCATGAGGTCAAGGGCTGTATCTATTTTGTCACCACGATTCAAGTGCACCACAGGTGCTAAAAATCGCCATCAACCAAAACCCAGAACACTGACAACACCAAAAGCTGGCAGGATATGGAGCAGCAGAAATGCTCATTCATTGCTGGTGGGAATGCCACATGGTGCAGTCACTCTGAAAGACAATTTGGTGACTTTTTATGAAACCAAACATACTCTTACTGCACGATCCAGCAATGCACTCCTTAGTGTTTACCCAAAGAAGCTGAAAAAACCCACACACAGATGTTTATAGCAGTTTTATTCAAAATTGCCCAAGACTGGAAACAACAAAGATTCCATTCAGTTAAGTGAATGGATAAATAAATCAGCCAAACAATGGAATATTATTCAGTGCTGAAAGGAAATGAGTTATCAGGCCATGAAAAGACATGGATAACCTTAAATGAGTATTACTGAGTGAAAGAAGCCAATCTGAAAAGAATACATACCGTATGATTCCACTTGCATCATGTTCTGGAAAAGGCAAGACTGTGGCCAAGGTGAGAAGATCACTGGTCGCCAGGGGCTGGAGACAGTGGGGGATGTGAATAGGTGGGGCACAGAGGAGTGAAACTGCTCTGTCTGATACTGTGATGGTGGAGACACATCATTAGACATTTGTCCAGACTCATAGAATGTGCAATGCCAAGGCTGAACTCTAAGGTGAACTATGGAGTTGGAGTGATAGTGATATGTCGGTGTTGGTTCATCAGTTGTAACTAAGGGACCATTCTGGCGCAGGATGTTGATAGTGGAGGAGGCTCTCTGGGGACAGATTTCACAGGATATGTGAAATCTCTGTACCTCCTCTTTATTTTGCTGTGAACTTAAAACTGCTCTAGAACAATGAAGGAAGGACGGAAGACAATACGCGAGGACGGCTCTGCCAACATCTCATCTTGCTAGGGTGATGACAGAAGTGAAAACAGTAAAGGAACCCTCCACTGGGGGCAATATTCCCCACAACCCTCTGATTCTGGGACTGGTAACTTATTTTGGAAAGAGCAGTTGAAGTAGAGGCATTAGCATCCTCATTGTAGCCAGGTGCGAGGATGGGGCAGTGGCGGAAAGTTCTGGCTTCCAAGGCAAGACCTAGCTTCGAGTTCCAGTCTCGTCACCAACTTCTCCCAGCCTCCATCTGCTCATTTGTAGAGTAGGAGTAAGATGCTTTATTAGCAGAACCCTTCTGAAGGTTAAACAAGATAATCCATTAAAAACCCTTAGCACACACTCACACCTGTTATTATTAATTATTGAATTTACTGACAACAAAAATATCTGTGGTTTTGGTTCAATGTTGTGTCATAGCAGTACCCACATTTATTCTCTGCAGTAGGGACAAGGTATGCTATATTCAGCTTTACATTTCAAAGAAATCTTAAAAACAATTAACGCCTCTTTCATCACTAAATTCACATCAAAATTTGTCACTCTACAGATGAAAGCTGTATATAGTTGCATTGACCAATATTTATCATGTGCCCTTTTCAAGTTTCACATGCATTTTATTAATATATGAATGTTTATATCTATTTTCATGAAATAAAGAAATTGATGTGTTTTTCTGTCTCTATAAAATATAAGTACATTTTTATACAAACATGAAAACAACGAGAGACTGGATGAGTTGGACTCATCCTTATGCCATGTACTAAGTGCTTGATAAACATACCATCCCTATTATTATACTACTTATTTTTTTTTGCATGGGTCTCACTCTGCTCATACAGTCATCCCACAAGTAAGGGCCAAGTGCCCTATGCAGGACACTCGGCTAGACTGGGAAGATCCATAAAAGAACAATGTCCCTGACCTCAAAAATTGAAGGCTCTAGAAGAGGAGACAAAGGAGCAAGCAGTGGCCATCGAGGGTGTGAAGTCCTGTGGCAGAAATGTGCCCAGCAGGTTGTGGAAACTCAGAACAGTTTCACAAGCTCCAAGCGCTTATGTCGGGGTGAGCCCTGGTTGGGGTGCAGATGAACAAGAGGAGCTGTTAGAGAGGGCTTCCTGGAATGTTCAGGGTTTTGTCTGGAGGACAGAGTGGAGCTGGCCAGGCCGAGATGATCCACCTGGTTCTTTGCCATGTAACTGGGGATATGCTTCTTCCGTATCTGCCATTGAGGCAGTCACAATGGGGATAGATTTTAAAAACGCATGCCTGCCTTAAAGATGACATCAAATGCATCAGGAATGAAAAAAACATGTCCTGTTTTGCTCAAAGGATGCCAAACTCCCATCAGTGAAAAGTGCCATCATCTCTTCCCTAAAGCCAGGGAGTATTCATATGGGGCCCACGGGGCATGCACCCTATGTGAGATGCCAGGCAGGGAGGTGTGATGTGTCTACTGCTTGCTCATCCCCCTGGGCCTGGCTCTCACCATCCAGAATCTAATTAGGATGGCATTTCCATCTACTTACAATTTGCTAACCAAACAGCCTAGACAAGCTCCCTCCCACTTGCCACCTACACGGACATGAGATGAGGTGGGAAGTGAGGGGCCTTCCTCTTGCTGCCCACATGAACACTTGAGTTAATCTGTATCTGGACCTTATGACTCAACAAATTATTTTGTGCATTCGCTTTATTGCAGACTAGTGGTTGTAATAAAATTAGTTCTATTCCACATTATTGGTTCATAATTAGAATTACATGAACAAAACAGATACAATCTCACCAAGTCTTCTATGGCTGAGCAATTGAACTGACTACACAAATTCTTTTTCCTTACCTCCCTTGCTCCAGTTTCATTTTCAGGTTGATTTCAGAGCCATTAAAATTAAAAAAAAAAAAAAAAAAAGACTTATTTCAGCTGGATTTCTCTACTACTTTTAGGTAGATTGACTATATAATTTAGAGTCCAAACCGGGACAACTGTGAAAGTGAAAGAGGAGCTATTAATAGTTGAGTCGAGACAACAGCATCAGCCAGAACTGCCCCAGGCAGCTACCCAGTGTGGTTACCCTACTTTTGGGGGTAGACCACCCTCCCCAGCAGTCATGGATTAGTCTTGTTGGTTGGCCTTGCTGCTTTTTCTGATTGTCTTTTTTAAACTGTTAATTTGGGGCAATCATCTTTGTAGATTAAACATTTCCCCTTGCTACATGGATAGTTACAGTGCAACTTCACAACAAATCTGAGAAATTAAGACGACAAGAAACAAAGTGATATTTGCATCCAGACAGGCGGATGCTGGGGACTTGCTTTGACGTGACCACTTTAAAGGGTAAAGAGAAATCTGAGCTTGCCGTTATTTAAATTTTAAGTGTGTGACCTGGACCACAATATGAAAATACACTTACCTTCCCCTAAGGCATAGGGACCTTTGCACAAAGTAGCTTTATAATCTCTCTCCATTCCACAAAAATCAGGCTGCATAAATGAAAAGCTCACCTTTTGGCTTGAAAATGGAATATGCATCAGTAAATATAAGAATGTGTTTTTCTGGGAAATAACCCACACTTAGTAATATCTGGGTGGCATCCAGCGATGCTGACCTTGACTCTGGGTTGATTCAAGTGAAACTGGCTGTTTCGCATCCTTGTCATTAAAGTTGCCATCAGCCATCCATTTTCCACTCTTGGGCAGCCAAGGAATCGTTTTGCTTATTGAAGTATCAGACTTTCTACTTTTGGTTTCTCCAGTGATACTGAAACATGTGAACCTGAGGCAGAAAAATAAAGTACCTTTGGGTCCTTGAAGCAGCAGTGATTTGTCCAAGCACAAGGACTGCATGTCAGATATGCCCTGCTCACTGCCCTACCTGTCACTAAGGTCTGTGAGAAGACCAACTGTGATAATAATACCTAGTATAAGTGAGTGAAGTCGCTCAGTCATGTCCGACTCTGCGGCCTCATGGACTGTAGCCTACCCAGGCTTCTCCGTTCATGGGATTCTCCAGGCAAGAATACTGGAGTGGGTTACCATTTCCTTCTCCAGAGGATCTTCCCGACTCAGGGATCGAACCTGGGTCTCCTGCATCGGAGGCAGACGCTTTAACTGCTGAGCCACCAGGGAAGCCCTAGTATAGGGGCATATTTATTTCACTAATTGGCACACACACACTGGTTATTTCCAGGCAATTCCTGAATGGCTTAGTGGTAAAGAATCCTCCTGGGAGATGTGGATTCAGTCCCTAGGTTGGAAAGATCCCCCGGAGAAGGAAATGGCAGCACACTCTAGTATTCTAGTCTGGAAAATCCCACGAACAGAGGAGCCTAGCAGTAGCCTGCAGTTCATGGGGTCACAAAGAGTCAGACACAACTTAGGGACTAAGGAACAACGAACTGTGAAGTACCAGTACAACATGAGTGTTATTCTCACTTCATTGTATTCTGGATGGAATTGAACTATTTTGGCAGTCACAGAATGAACTGTAGATTTGTATCCAACTCTGTAAATGATAAACTGTATTTTCACAGGCTCATCCTTCACTAAAATGTAGCGTACATTTTCCCCTAACTGTCAGAAGCAACCTACACTTAGCAAGGTGGGCAGCAGCCTCAACTTAAAATGTATATAGAGTCATAAGCAGCTCTAGAGAAAAGATGGCTGCCACAAGGAAAGAAAGGAAGGCGGAAAAAGAGAGAGAGAAAGGAAGGAAGATAGGCAGGCAGGAAGAAGGAATTCATGATGGTTTCAAAATAACGATTTGCAATTCATCCTAAGTAACCAGGGGCAACCACTCATACGACGATCCAAAGGAAAATCTTGTGAGAATGAGGTCATCTTTTCCCTCAAAACAAGACAATAGAAAGCAGCAGGTGAATTTGCATAGCACTATCACCTTGTGATATGTGGAAATCTGATTTCTCTGTATGGTGTGACAGTCACAGGCACCTGTGTGGACAGGGGCAGGGCAGCACCGCAGAGGGGCAGTGGGAGCCCACAAACTAGATGCCTCCTGCAAAGAATTGTTGACAAGACAAATCTTCATCAATGTACAAACGATTATCTTTATCAAGAATGTTTGGTCTCTTATCTCATAATAAACCTGTCTGTGTTTGTGTGTGTGGAGGGCAGATGCTGTTGAGTGAGTGCATATTTGTGTGTGTGATGGTTTGAGATCTCGTCTGGTGTGATGAAGGGAAAAAAAAGAGTGTGGGGACCAGTTCTTTGTTTATTTTGCAGATAAATCTCGTCTCTAATCCGGATGCAGAGCAACGTCTTGTGCAAAGGAAAGGAAGCCCTTCCACCACCCTGATGACACCCGTATAAATCACAGGCTTTATTCCTCTGCTGTGAGGGGCATTGCAGATTGGAGCAACGTCGCAGACTCTCATTGGGTGATGCTTCATTACTTGGTGGAAAATCCCCAGAGCCAAAACATTATTTAAATGTGATATGAAAATAAACATGATTTATATGTGTGTCGTCTGCCGAGACGTTCTTGCCCGTTACTGACCATGCTGTTATGCATCAGGAATAGGGCCTCGATTTATCGCCAGTTCAAGCTACACACATGCTCCTCGACAAGATGTTGTCTCCATTCTCAAGTTCCAGGAAGGGTGGTGGGTCTGAGTGGTGGGTTTCAGATATTCAGAGGTGTCATTGACTTTTATGGGCCGAGGATGTATGTGCACATGTGCGTGCATGTGAACTTGTGTTGGGCCGAGCATGTGTGTGCACGTGTGAGTGCATGTGTGCTTGTGTTGGACTGAGGATGTGTGTGCACGTGTGCATATGGACTTGTGTTAGGCTGAGGATGTATGTGCATGTGTGCATGTGGACTTGTGTTAGGCTGAGGATGTGTGTGCACGTGTGCATGTGGACTTGTGTTAGGCTGAGGATGTGTGTGCATGTGTACATGTGGACTTGTATTAGGCTGAGGATGTGTGTGCACATGTGTGTGTGTGAGCTTGTGTTAGGCTGAGGATGTATGTGCACATGTGTGATTGTGGGCTTGTGTTGGACCCTGGACCACATTCATTTGAAGGATGCAGGGAACAGATACTTTGTACTTAGGTGCATCAATTTCTGACAGCAGCTGAATGGTGTTTCTGGTGAAAAAAAGAAAGAAGAAAACACCATTTCCATTTCAGCCCAGGGCTGGGGCCCACATGTTTAGCTCAAAGTCAGCAGAAGTCTCTGAAAAGCAGATTTGAATTAATAAATGTCAGCAAGTCTTCAGCCCAAATGGAGTTTGATTCACAGGAAGAAGCGCAGTTGGGATGTTTCCATTACCAAAGAGCTACAGGGAAAGGCTTGTCTTTGAGGTTGAGGACGATCCCCCAGGTGCCTACATGGAGCTTTGATAATCATTGTCTTTCCCACTGGGCTATCATCAACACTCAGAAACCGTGGGGCCCTTTGTGAGCCCTACCACATGCCATGGGTGCCATTTCACTGCTCCAGAAGGTCAAGAGAGGTGTCCAAGCTGAGAGAAGACACCCCTGAATGAGCAGGTGACAGCTCTGTACAAGGCAAGACATCCCAAGCTGATCCTCACGACAGCCCTGCCTTCGCGTCCGTTTTGAAGATGAGGAAACGAAGGGCCACAGAGGGGGAAAGTCCCAGAGCCTGGAACTCTGTAGGCCTAGAGAGTCCAGCTCTTCTCCTTCCAGAGCCTCTCTTCTCAGGATAGACTCTTAACTGGTAGTTTTACCAATCTTGTCTCCAGCTCCCCATCCTGTTTTTCAAGATTAAGGGTTCTAAATGATATCCAAAATGGTGAGAACCTATACCAAATCATTTTTAGACTGACGTGGGGAAGCAAATAAAGAAACTTACAAATATACTCAATTAGGATTTTATTTTCCCTTTACGCTTATTTGACTGAGTTGTAATCTTGTTTCTTTTGAATCATGTCTTTCAAACTATGTTTATAGGCTTTTATTTTAAATAAGAGAGTGGGGAGTGGGTTAAATGGGTGAAGGGGGTCAAAAGTATAAACCAGTTATAAAATACAAGTCCTAGGGATGTAACATATAGTGTGTTGACTATAGTTAACAATAATATATTGCATACTTGAAAGCTACTAAGAGTAAATCTTAAAAGTTTTCATCACAAGGCAAAAAATTTCATAACTATGTAATTGATGTTAACTAGACTTACTGCTGATCATTTCACAATGTACGCAAAGATCAAATCGTTATGCTGCACAACTGAATCTAATATAATGTTATATCAGTTATACCTCAATTTAAAATAAATGAATGAGTATTTTAAAAATAAAATTTAAAAAGAAAAAGACACAGTAACTCTGGAGGGTCTAAATAGGGAGACTTTTTATTTTTAAGAAAAGAAAAGACTTTTACTTTTGAAATAACCTCGAATCTACATTAAAGATGCAAAAAATAGTAACAAGAATTATTGTAAATTCAGATTCTTCAAATGTTAATGTGTTACCATGTTTCCTTTCTCTCTCCGTGTGTGTGTGTGTTTGTGTGTGTGTTAACACTTTTCTGAATGGTTTGGAAATTGTAGACATGCTGCCTTTTATTCCTGAATGTATTTCCTAGATTCATTTATACAACCACAGTGCAGATATTAAATCCAGGAAAGTGACGTCGCTAACTTGCAGATCTTTTTCAGATTTCAGTACTTGTTCTCCTAATGTCCTTTCTAGAAAAATGTCTTCACATACTTTGGGTTTGTGTTAGACCTGTGTTCCACTTGTGGGGATTTGTGTGAGTCTGCATAATTTTAGGCTAATTACCTAAAAACTCAATATTACCACACATACACACACATATATACATATTTTTATATAAAATTCTGTTTTTGTGGTTGTAATGAAATATCCATACGAACAAATTAAAAATCTTTATATTCTAACCAAAAAAATCAAGCCAGACTCTAGGTTTTCCCATGCATTTCCGTTTCCTGTGAGTCTCTTTACACATCGATTTGGACCCTCTCTGGTGCTGCGCCTCTGCCTGTTCACAGGGTTTCTGAAAGTCTCAGCCATGACTTTGCCTCTGAATACAGAGTGGGTGAAACAAAGGTTTGAAGGGTGTTTGTTTGTTTGGTAAAGTGTGATGAGAAAGGGTAATCTGGTCTGTAAGTGGGTTTCTATGAAATAATTCCTGGTGAAGTTGTGACACTGGGAATGTCACTCCATACATCTGCTGAGAGCAGGTCATCTGGCTCCCAAGATCAAATGGTGTGTCCCGAGACCCAGGGACAGGCAAGTGACAGAACGAAAAGACAACACGAACCCAGGATTTAGGGCTGCCCATGAGGAGGATTAGTGAGCCTCCTTTACGATGCTGGTGTTGACAGACAGGACTAGCCTCTATTTTATGGGCTATCCACTGAGCTGTATCAGGGTTCTCCTGTGGGCAGCAGTTATGTTTCAGCCGACTCGATTCGTCCTGTAGTTTATCCAAATCAGTGTAATAATAAGCTAGGTTATAAGGCGTTTACTTTTCCATATATGCTCGAGTGAAGTCAACCTGTTATAAAACCAAGCAAATCAAGGCTTCTGTTTCTCCTGCTGGTACCCGGTGCGGGTGTGAGAGTAATCAACCTGTCCCCTCCGAGATGTATCCCTCCAGAAAGTTTGTAAAAGCTCTTTATTCCTCGTAGGGAAATGATTTTAGTCTTAGGAAGGAAACACATGGCTTTCTTCTTACAGCTTCAAACTCCGTCTTGCCAGCTGCGTTTATTTCCCTCGGCATGGCACTAATGAAAGGAGACTTTGATGAGCTGTGTGAACCGCCATTCCAGAGGAAGGGCTGCAGAAAGACTTGCTAGAAGGTGCTCATTTGAGAGTATTTCTGCCTTATCTCTAACACACATCCCCGAGAAACATCACTGGCGTTGGGTGGAAAGCTCAGGGGGCCTGATTTACCTGCCAAAATGGCTTTCTAGGAGTTGGAGTCTGCGGAGAAGCGATAAAGAGAAGGCAAACCAACTTTCACGTTCTGAAGGCTTGTGTCTCTCCTGTTCCCTGCTGGGCCTGGAATACTTTAAAGCGAATTCCTGCTTTGGGGGGTTTCAGTGGTTTTTTTTTTTTTTAAAGGTGTTAGCAATCTGTCTTACGTTCTCCCACCCCTGCTGGGATTTATGATCCAGTTTGTATTTTACTACATGGTCTTGGCAGGCTCCCCCTCGTTGAAATTCAAACCGAAGCAACCTGATGGGGGAACAGACATAAAAATATTAATTTGGTGGATATTAAAAAAAATCACGCTGGTTATAAATCAGGGGCTGTCCACTGGTTCCTTTCATCATCTAAATGGTCCTTCTAACCAGACCACAAATCTTACTGGGGAGGAGGTGGGGGCTTAGAAGGTGGGGGTTCCCTTCCTGAGGTTTTGGAGACAGCTTCCATCCAACACTTCCTCAAACCTGGCTTTGTTTTATTAAAGGTAATAAAAAGTGAGTACTTCTGGTACAGGCAGGCTAATTAGCTGGCCTCACAGAACAGACTGGGCTTAAAAGAAAGTTGGCTTGGTCTAAAAGAAATCAGTTGTGCAAATGCCTAAATTTTGATTAAAAATAAGGTTTGGGAGACCCAGGAGGCATGTTTTGCTTCTCCAAGGCTGTGGTGGTATAAGGTGGGTGAAGCGGGATTGGGGAGACAGGATGGGAGGAAGCTGACCTGGGCGTGCGTTTCCATGACCCAGGCTGAGATGAGGATGGTGTACGTGTGTCTCCACTGACCCCTGCATCCCAGTCCTTGGATTCTAATTGGGCGCTACATAGATAGAGGCGGCGGAGGGAGGGCAGTTACATTCCCGTGGGGTAGAATTAAGAAAAAGTGGCAGGGAATTTCTCTTCCATAATGAGATTTTAATGGACTCTTCCATTTCCATCCTATGGCTGATCTTTATAGTTAAAAGACTCTTGATAGATACTTTAAAATTTTATGAAAACTCCAGGAATTGGTTTTTAAAAACTGTGGCTGATTAGAGGGCTAAATACTTCTATAAGAAGGTGCTAATACCAAATGAATGTATAATACAAGTCTTAATGCTGGTGCTGAGATCTCTTCAGAATAGTTATCATGATATCAAAGTTTGTTTCAAAATTTGCAAGCATCAGGTGTCAATCAAAACTGAAACCCTAATCAATGTTGAATTCTTGTCTATTGGTGTACTTCCTTTTTAGATTTTTTGGTTCTTTGTTGTTTTTACCGTACTGTTTCATTCAAATTTCCTACATGCTAAATTTTTTTGTGAAATTTAAGTAAAATTGCAGTATATACAAAAGAACTATTGAGTGTAAATCTCATAGTAAATTTTTTAACACTATAAAAATAAATACATTTAAACAACAACAAAAAAAGGAAGTGCTAATAAAAACAGAAAGCTGGCCCTATTACAAATATTCACATGTACAAATGGAGGTGTAGCTATGATGGGAAATTCAACAGCATTCTAGAAGTTCAAGGTTTTATTTAATGGCACAAAATCTAATAAAGCAAACAAACCAGAAATTCACCCCAGCCAGGCTCACAGCTAAAGTATATGCTATAATGAAGTTCTAAGCACATCTGGATCTTGGGGTTAAAGAGAAAGAAAATTCAGTAGCTGGAAAGGGGGCAAACAGTTTTCTTTAAAAATCAAAGCAAGTTCTTTGATTCAAAATACTACCATGAAAGCAGGAAGGAAAATGATTATGAACCAATTTTTCTCAGGGAAATGATTTCTAACCAACAATTGGTTCTTATTACTTCTCTGCCATCTCTATAGGCAATTAAAGAAGGGGCCTCATTTTTGCCTGATGATTGTAATGATTATCATCTCATCTTAAACAGAGATTTTCCTATTTGGTCACCATGCAATCTAATACTGACAGTGCCTTGGACCTGAAAAATGGTGTTCTCCTGTCTAAGAAATGGAAGGCCAGAGAAGGCACAGTGGTTCTGAGCTTCCCTCTAAAGCAATTATGAGCCCTTTGCAACCCTCAGACAAGAATTGATTTTTATTTTTAGATTAGTAAGCTGTGGGTATAAGAAAATCAGGATATGTGACCCAGCTTTGACCTTGATGATTGAAATCTTGAATTGATTCAATATTGAAAAGGAAAACTTTTAAAGAAGCATTTCTGCCTGATAATCTCCCCAAATTTACTTTGCTTCTTTTCCACCTTTACGAAAATCTTCAAGTTCATAAGGATAGGTGAATAAACAGGACACAAGTACAGGATATGGGAGTATCAGGATTAATTGCAACGTCCTAAAGAAACCAAGAAAAAGGGAAAACCTCCCAAAGGCAGTAATACGTTAGATCTGTTTCATGCGCGCTAAGTCACTTAATTGTCTCCGACTCTTTGCGACACTTTGGATTGTAGCCCACCCAGCTTCTCTGTCCATGGGATTCTCCAGGCAAGAATACTGGAGTGGGTTGCTATCGCCTCCTCTAGGGGATCTTCCAGACCCAGGGACTGAACCTGCATCTCTTATGTTCCTGCATTGGCAGGCAGGTTCTTTACCACTAGCACCACCTGGCAACCTCTGTTTCACGCCTTCATCAAATATATTTCCACTCATGCACCCAGGACACCAAGGTGTTCAGCTTTTATACTCATATTGTGGGTCCTTACTTTACTAGTTGTTTCTGCAAGTAGTGGTGTTTACATATACGTTCATATGCTGAATTTAATTGCTTTAGTAAGCCGAGAAGGGTCCTCCAGCCAGATTCAGGGCCTCGCCCAAGAGGCAGAAGGACTGTGGTGACTCTGTGACCATTCGGGTCACCTTGCTTCCTTTTTTAACTCCTTGGAACAGCTCGGAATGTGTCCAGATTGAGCCACTTCCAATGTCTAAAGTGTGGACTCTAGAGCCCACAAGCTTCCTCCCACCCCAACCTGAGCCTTAAGCAGGCCAACACTCTCACGGCTCCCTGAGAACATGCTCCGTTCATTTCCCACTTAGGTTCTCTTCTGGAAAGTTCTCTATGCCTGCAGCCATCCAGCTCTTACCAAAGTCTTTTGTGTGCTTCTCCAAACCATCTACCCCAGCTTTTGCTCATCTTTCTCTCTTCCTAGCTCTGTGGCATTTCTGGCAGGGATGGGCTGGCGTGGCACTTGATAGTTACATGCTCTTTTCAATTGTGTTGCTTCTCCTCTAGAGAAAATCTAACTTCCTTGAGTCTCAGATTCACTGTCTATAAAATGATAACATTTGCAAAGTTGTTGCGAAGATGACAGAGCACAGGCCTGGCTCATAATAAGTGTTTATGAGGTCCCCCACTTCTTCCTAAGGACTATGTCCCATTTCTGCTGGGTCTTCTCTACCTCACAGAGTAAAATAAAATGTTTTTGGGTATTGTTGTTATTGAATGGTTCTGCAAAAATCAAGCCATTATGTTGTACCTTACTCTGTTGTAGGGAGACTATGATTTTCTTTGATTTTTCTGGAAGGGAAGGGAACAGTCAAATGTTTGAACGGAAATGACCTGGTCTGATGTTGGGTGAGCCTAGAGAAATGATAGAAGCCAAAGCTAGTCATGACAAAACAGTCTAATTCTAAATCTCAGAGTCAGAGGTATCTGTTAGATCAGCCAGTACAAACTTCTCATATTCCTGAGAATGACAATCTCTGGGATAAACTGTGATGGGTAGTCCCAAAGAATCACAAACACAATATTTTCTGTTTAGAGAAAGGAGATCATGACAAGAAAGGGGTCCCAAGGAGGTGTTGACACTTCCTTCTGATCAATGTTCGAGAGACCTGGAACGGGTTAACTTTCTGAAGAGCTGTGCCCTTGTTATCCAGACTGATGACTTGACAGTTACCCCTGACTTGGGACACAGCATGCTCCCTTCATGACCCTGCTCCTGTAGGGCCCTCCCAGCAAAATGGAACTTCGGAGGCCATATTCCTGCCATCCGCGAGGTGAGTACACCCTCCCAATGACTGCACAAGTTAGAACTGTCTCAGCTCAGCAGGCCTCTTGCTAGAAACAGAAATCGGAGATTTGAATTCATATTTCATGTTCATTGTGTTTGGTTTAGTCTGCGAAACAGACTAACGTACAACGCATGTGCATACATAAATGCTATAAAATTAGTGCAGACAGCTGGCAAATCATTAATTAACAGCAGTAATGGTCTTCAAATAGCACTCTAGGGAGGCCACAGGAAGAGGACGTTCCCTGGACCTGGTTTCAGTTTTGCCCATGACCCAAATTCATCCCCATAAAATAGAGGGGAGGTGGGATGGAACAGGGAGAAAAGCCACAGAGATACCACTATACCATCTTTTAGCCCCTCCTCCTTCAGCAGCCTCCCCAAAGACAAACAGCAAACAAGCCATACCACCCCTCTGCCTGCAGGGCATCCCCCCAAACCAGACAGATGCCAAATGAGCAGCCGGCACATGAGGATGTGCCCAGCACAGGATAATTGTGTCATAAATATAATTAAAGTCAGCAGGAAGACCATTATGGAGAAAACCAAACTTAGAAAAAAATTAGTACTAGTGAAGAAAATATCATACATTCTTTTTATTTCAGTCTAATTTTGTTTACATGATTCATACAGTTTCCAAGAGGACCCCTGGAGGATATTAGGCTAGGACCACATGCATAAACATTCATATATAACATGTAAATTAGAAACAATCTCAGGATTTATATAGAAATTACAGCCACTTCTAGCAAATTAATTCAATGACAGAAAAAGGGTTACTGTCTCTCTTCAAATCAAGAGGGGGAAATATTAGGCAAAGCAGATTTATTTATTCAAGAGGCTTGTTCCTTGCCAGAAGCTGATGTCCCCTTGGCCTGAAGATTTCCATTTTTTTATTGGATGTGCATTGGTGATTAAATTTGCTTTGAATGCAGGAGCAGTGCATGAGGACCATGGTGGGTGGTTTTAAGTTATAGCATTGCTAATATAGTCATAAAGTCCATTAGGCTGCCCGAGTTTGCTGAAGGGAAATGATGGAAAAAGGTAAGTAGCTTGAGTTAAAATATTCAAGAATATTAGATCTTAGGACTGCAAGGTCCTAGAGTGCAGGTTACCATTTTATAGATGAAGAAACTGAGCCCCAGAGAAGAAGGGTTCTATCCAAGGAAACAAAATTTACGAAGCCGGCCTAGAACTCAGTCTTCTCTCCTGTAGCTGAAGGTCCTCAATCCATGCCTCTTCCTTACTTGAATACAATGGACAAGTGACATTTGAGTACCTCTTCTAGGCTATTGTACCCATGGGTTTCCCCCATGGCTCCGCAGTAAAGAATCCACCTGAAATGGAGGAGATGTGAGTTCAGTCCCCGGGTCAGGAAGCTCTCCTGGAGAAGGAAATGGCAATCCACTCCAGTATTCTTGCCTGGAGAATCCCATGGACAGAGGAGCCTGATGGGCTCCAGTTCATGGAGGAGCAAAAGAGTCTGACTCGACTTAGCAACTAAACAACACAATATTGTTCCTGTGCCTTTGGCTGGTGATTTTGCCATTGGGGACTGCAGTAGAGGATTTGTCAGAACAGCTCCAGTTTTCCCCTTCTCTGCATCTATGTCTTTCTCGGGATGACTCTACAGTCCATGAATCTGGGCTGGGCTTGTGACTTGCTTTGGCCAGTGGAACACAGTGACACTTCAGTTCTGAGCCCGGAGTCTAAGGAGCTGTGTGTGCTCCTGCTGTTCTTTCCGCAGCTCGCAGCGGGAACATGCCACACTCTCCTGCTAGAGGGACAAGAGAGACACATAGGTAGGGCTCCCAGACTCAGCAAATATTTGGGACGCAGTTATACTCAAAAATACACATATATTTCATCTGAAATTCTAGTTGAACTTGGTGTCTTGTATTTTATTGGTTAGTTCATGTGAAGAGATTCCAGATGGTTCTATTATGTAGTAGTCAGCCAATCCTTAGACATAGATGAGGGCCCAGCCAGGGTCAGCACATATCTGCCCTCCCCATGCTGACATAGGTGCATAAGTAAGCCCCACACAAATCAGAACTTCCCTTCAACTCATGAACAGAAACAAATATTTATTGGTGTATGATACTGAGGCTTTGTGGTTGTTTATTATGTGGTATTATTGTGGCAGAAGCTGACTACTTAGAACTATCTATAAAAATTATTCCAGGAAAAGGAGTCTGATTTGGGCTTCAGGTAAAGATGCTCTAAGTGTGATGAAGCCCTGTGAGCAAGCAGAAATAGCAAGAAAAACTATACCGACATACATTCCAAGGCTAGAGACTCAATCCGTAAAGATACATCGGTGAATTTTTGTCTTATGCATATTTCTGCCTTTGGGGGATCTTGCCATTGTTCAGATGGTTTGTTTTAAACGACTCGCTTTGTGGTTATGTCTTTGTCACAGAAGAACACACCAGAATGAGATCACATGGCTTTTCTGACTTAAGACCTTTGATATATTGTCTCTGGACTTGTGCTTCTTTGGGCGATTGCTTTTCTGTCTTCACGTGTCTCCTGTCCCGTCCTCCAGGGAGGCAGGTGATTTAAGTGAAGGTTCGCTGCAGAGCCCAGTAATTGTACCTGATCTCTACTTACAGTAACATTTTTCAAATGTTAGCTTCACTTATCAGAGGCCCTGCTCTTGTGTAATATTTTGTACTTTCCAAGCCTTTTCACATTCTTGCAATCAGAGCAGGGGTTGAAATCTCTTTTGCGGATTAGGCACCTGAGGCTCAGAGACTTCAAGTGACTTTCCCAAGGTCACACAGGCTAGTTAAAGGCAACATTAAAACTCGAATCCAAGTTCTTGTCTCCTAACCCTGGACTCTTTCTGGTATGCTCTGCTGTCTCCTTCATCCTGGGTTTTTGGATAATTGATGCCATAGGCCAGGTGTTCAATGGGCACCTGAATAATGCTTCTGTCTAGGACTGACTCAAGTGGAAACAGGACATTCTTAAAGAGGCCATTAGAAATCCCCAGACCTCCACTAAAGCAAGGTATGGTGCAGGTGACTGATGATTGGATAAGTGCTTTCACCTTGTAATAACCAGTCTCAGCCTCCAGAACAGAGTTCTACATTGTGAATTAATCACTCCATATCTCTGTTTTAAAATCATGTTATGGTCATTTAAAGTATGTTTTAAGACGTAATGTTGTGTAAAGAGGCATGGTCCATTTAAAAGTTGGGCTGCTTGCAGGCTGCTGGTTGAGAACAATTGAATGCAGATGAAGGGGAAAATACAGGATATTATTACCCCAGGAAACATTTTTTCTCCAGATTTATAAAGTATTAATAAATGCCTGAGCCACCCACACAAGGGCAGTATTTGCCTTGATTCTCTGCTTCACCTGGATTCTGGAAGATCAGTGATGTTATTACCAGTCTGAGGGTGAGCAACTATCTTGAGTTGCCCTGAACTAAGGTGCCTCTTAGGCTTCTCAGGTGACACAGGGGTAAAGAATCTGCCTGCCAATGGACGAGATGCAAGAGACACCAGTTCCATCTCTGGATCAGAAAGATACCCTGGACTGGGAAATGGAAACCCACTCCATTCTTGCCTGGAAAATTCCATGGACAGAGGAGTCTGGAGGGTTACAGTCCATGGGGTTGCAAACAGTTGGACGTGGCTGAGCATGCACACCCAAGGTGCTTCTTGGGATGAGGGACTTTCAGTGCTAAGACTGGGTTAGGCCCAGGCTCGGGGTTGCTCTATCACCCTATTGGATCCTCTGGGAGCCCTTTGCTTTGCACCAATGGCACCTCCCCTTCTTCTACCAACTCACAACTCCTTTGTGTGTTCACCCTACACAGTAGAATCCTTGTGCAGAGGAAACACAAAATGCATCTCTGCTGAAAGAATGAAAGAACAAATGACTTTTTCTGGTTCTTGGAACAGGTCTGTCACTTAATCAGGAAGGGAACTAGGAGCCTGACTCAATTACTCACTGATTGTTTTAACTTTTACCAAGTCATTAATTCATTGTTCTACAGTTTTCTCAACTGTAAAGAGGCGCAGGGGCTAAGGTCCCTCTCTGTTACACATTCTAGGGTTTTATTGTGTAGGAATCAATGGAGTGAGTCCACTCTGTTCCAACTCCTTTCTTCCTGATGCCCCAGGAGTCTTCACCAGGCCCTCTTGGAGGCCTCTCTTTCAGCTCAGCCCAAAGGATGAAGCCCAGCTCAGGGTCAGACAGGAGCCACAGTCTCTAGGCTCTTGCTCAGGGGTAAATCCTTTAAGTTAATGTTGTCTCATAAATTTTCCTGTGATGATGGACATGTTCTGTGTTGGACATGTCCAATATTATAGCCACTAACCACATGTGACTATGTAAAATTAAAATAAAATGAAATTTAAAATTTAGTTCCTAAGTCTGATAACCACATTTCAAATTTCAAAACACATGCGACTTATGGCTGCCATATTGGACAGTATATAAGACATTCCATCATTGTGAAAAGTTCTATGGTACACCACAGCCATAGAGGCTTATCTTGACTATCTTTGCAGTAACCCAGAAGGTTGCCAGGGTAGGAAAAGGAGCAGGAGGGTAGAAAATGGGAGGGATAATTGCCTTTCTCACCACTATACTTTACCTCTTGGTTTGGGATCATGGGAATGATGTAGTCAGCTTCCTGGAGACAGACCATTTTAAGTCTTAAACTGATGGTGATCTTATAAAAGTGGTCATGTATGGATGTAACAGTTGGACCATAAAGAAAGCTGAGTGCCGAAGAATTGATGCTTTTGAACTGTGGTGTTGGAGAAGACTCTTGAGAGTCCCTCGGACTGCAAGGAAATCCAACCAGTCCATCCTAAAGGAGATCAGTCCTGGCTGTTCATTGGAAGGACTGATGCTAAAGCTAAAACTCCAATACTCTGGCCACCTGATTTGAAGAGCTGACTCACTGGAAAAGACCCTGATGCTGGGAAAAATCGAGGGCAGGAGGAGAAAGGGACGACAGAGGATGAGATGGTTGGATGGCATCATCGACTCGATGGACATGGGTTTGGGTGGACTCTGGGAGTTAGTGATAGACAGGAAGGCCTGGCGTGCTGCAGTTCATGGGGTCGCAAAGAGTAGGACATGACTGAGTGGCTGAACTGAACTTACAAAAGTTAATAAAAAGAATATGTCCTTTACTTCATAATAAAAATATGCCTTCACTGACACCAAAACAAAAGGACATGGTAACTTTCTTTTCCCTACTACCCCCGAATGGGCTAATTCTTTAGTCAACTATAGAAAGCACCAGTAAATAAAATTTAAAAGCCAAATGTAAAAGGTGTGGAAAGTTCTTTACTTTTGCAAGGATCATATTAAAGATTTTTTCCAAGCATCTTATACATGGATACTATTTATCTTTGAGGTTAGGTAAAAATCAAAATGCATGGTTAATTGTTAAACTCTTGAAAGCACCATTACTGTCCTTGTTTAGACAGTAAATAGTGAATGCTTTGTGGAATTAGAACCCTAGTGACAATGTTGGCAGTGAAGACGTGAAACTGCAGGAGCAGATTCTTAGCTCCATCTATGCCACTAGAAGCTTTGTGACCTTCGGCAAGTGAGTTACCCTCTCTGGGCCTACCCTCTCTGGGCCTTAGTTTTCATCTTTAGTTGAAGAAAGATGGCACTGAACTGGATCCGTGATATCTTTATCTCTCTGGGATCACTTTTGTGACTGTGTTTTTGACTTCTGCTACAGACATTAGAGCTTATATCTGTTATCATAGCCATGAACATTGTTTCTTATTAACATTTAGAGATCATCAATGTTGTCAGTTGCCCCCACTTACGGTTCCCATAATCAAACCTCCAAGTGTGCAAAGCCTGGCAAACCTCTAGACTTTTGGAATCCTCACATATGAGGATGTTCATCATTTAGTTATTCTTTCAGAGTTAGAAGCAAACACATTTCCCAGAATAAAGGCTCCAGCAATCTGCATTTACACAGGTGAGAACAGAGACTCCACCCTACTTCCAAGTACAGCCGTGGTGTCACACAAACGAGGATGACTGGGAGCTGGTTCCTGCTCGGCCATTCATGAGCCACACACCCCAGGACGTGTTCTTTCTCTGAACCTCGGTTCCCCATCTGTAGAGCAAAGATAATAACATGAGTGTAGGCAGGCTGCTCTACCAGGCAGCTAATGAAGCTCAGATCTCAGGGTCCTCATCTGCATGGCACCCTTTCAAGACCCTGGGCTTCATTTTGACTTTTTGCTGTAGCTTCCTGATCTTTTCCTCAAAGTGAAAGTGAAGTCGCTCAGTCGTGTCTGACTCTTTGTGACCCCGTGGACTATAGCTCACCAGGCTCCTCCGTCTCCAGGCAAGAATACTGGAGTGGGTTGCCATTTCCTTCTCCAGAGGATCTTCCTGACCCAGGGATCGAACCCAGGTCTCCCACATGGCAGGCAGATGCTTTAACCTCTGAACCACCACTGCCTGCCTTTCCTCAAAGAGGGGCCCTCAAATTTTTGAGCTTCAGGCCCTGCAAAACCTGGTTGGCAGTATTTAAAATGAGATGGCACCAGGTAGGCCGCTCTCTCTAAAAAGAGATCACCCATCAAACAAGATCTTGCCAAAACGGAAGGTCTGTAGCTCTTCTATTTCTTCCAGATGCCAGCCTGTTTCACGTCCCAGCACACCTGTGGACCATGCTGGCTTGCTCCTCTGGATGCCAGTGGCGAAGTGACACTGCCCTGATCCTGAGAACTACTGGGCATCATGGTGCATGTTCTTAGCAGCTGCATAATTATGGAATCTGAGAGCCAAAAAGCATTGCTGGGGACACTTTACACTCCCCCTCCCCACAGATGTTCCTTCCTCTCCTTTCCTTCACGTTCCTCTCATATAGAGAGCCCACAGTCTCCTTTCAAAATCTGGTCTGGTATGATGTCATAGATCAGGAAGATCCCCTGGAGGAGGGCATGGCAATCCAATCCAGTATTCTTGCCTTGAGAATCCCCATGGACAGAAGAGCCTGGGGGGCTACAGTGCGTGGGGCCACAGAGTCGGACACGACTGAGCGGCTGAGCACACACCTGGTCATAGATTCTTAAGAACATCTTCCTTAGGGTTAAGCCTGATTTCTCTTCTAATTCAGTTATGAGTATGCCTTTAACTTTTTTATTCTGTAGATTATACATCAGTTTCACAGATATAGTCACTTGCTGCTAGCTTAGCATCCTCCTTTTAGAAAGAAGTAACTGAGGTTCAGGTGGTATAAGACTTGCCCAACAGAGTAGATGGTGGACGCTGGGACCCCAAAAGGACAGTTCTGCTCTCTCATCCCCACTGTCATCAGAGGGAGTACTAGGCTTCCCAGATGTTACACAGTTTGTGAGGGAGTCAAAGCTTGGAAACAGCTTGCCCGACTCTCGGGTCAACTGTCTCTGCTGCTGTCAGCTGCGCTGGCTCTGTTATTAGAAACTAACTTGTTGGTCGCTGGACTCATTCTCAGTTTCTGTCCTTGGCGATGATCCCAACTTCCTACAGGTGCTAAGGAAGGACTTATTTATGCCTCAACTTTTCACGTACATGACCCCCTTCCATCTCCTCCATTATTAAAAAATGAAGTCACAGTCCATTCTTTCTGCACTTATTCACAGTAAAATTATTTATTGGGTACGTGTTATGGGCATGGCACTCATCCTATGCAAAAAGAAAAAAAATGAAACAAAGAGAAAAGAAAGCATGTAAAGAGCGCTAAGTATAACAAGTTACGGTTCCCATAATCAAACCTCCAAGTGTGCAAAGCCTGGCAAACCTCTAGACTTTTGGAATCCTCACATATGAGGATGTTCATCATTTAGTTATTCTTTCAGAGTTAGAAGCAAACACATTTCCCAGAATAAAGGCTCCAGCAATCTGCATTTACACAGGTGAGAACAGAGACTCCACCCTACTTCCAAGTACAGCCGTGGTGTCACACAAACGAGGATGACTGGGAGCTGGTTCCTGCTCGGCCATTCATGAGCCACACACCCCAGGACGTGTTCTTTCTCTGAACCTCGGTTCCCCATCTGTAGAGCAAAGATAATAACATGAGTGTAGGCAGGCTGCTCTACCAGGCAGCTAATGAAGCTCAGATCTCAGGGTCCTCATCTGCATGGCACCCTTTCAAGACCCTGGGCTTCATTTTGACTTTTTGCTGTAGCTTCCTGATCTTTTCCTCAAAGTGAAAGTGAAGTCGCTCAGTCGTGTCTGACTCTTTGTGACCCCGTGGACTATAGCTCACCAGGCTCCTCCGTCTCCAGGCAAGAATACTGGAGTGGGTTGCCATTTCCTTCTCCAGAGGATCTTCCTGACCCAGGGATCGAACCCAGGTCTCCCACATGGCAGGCAGATGCTTTAACCTCTGAACCACCACTGCCTGCCTTTCCTCAAAGAGGGGCCCTCAAATTTTTGAGCTTCAGGCCCTGCAAAACCTGGTTGGCAGTATTTAAAATGAGATGGCACCAGGTAGGCCGCTCTCTCTAAAAAGAGATCACCCATCAAACAAGATCTTGCCAAAACGGAAGGTCTGTAGCTCTTCTATTTCTTCCAGATGCCAGCCTCTTTCACGTCCCAGCACACCTGTGGACCATGCTGGCTTGCTCCTCTGGATGCCAGTGGCGAAGTGACACTGCCCTGATCCTGAGAACTACTGGGCATCATGGTGCATGTTCTTAGCAGCTGCATAATTATGGAATCTGAGAGCCAAAAAGCATTGCTGGGGACACTTTACACTCCCCCTCCCCACAGATGTTCCTTCCTCTCCTTTCCTTCACGTTCCTCTCATATAGAGAGCCCACAGTCTCCTTTCAAAATCTGGTCTGGTATGATGTCATAGATCAGGAAGATCCCCTGGAGGAGGGCATGGCAATCCAATCCAGTATTCTTGCCTTGAGAATCCCCATGGACAGAAGAGCCTGGGGGGCTACAGTGCGTGGGGCCACAGAGTCGGACACGACTGAGCGGCTGAGCACACACCTGGTCATAGATTCTTAAGAACATCTTCCTTAGGGTTAAGCCTGATTTCTCTTGTAATTCAGTTATGAGTATGCCTTTAACTTTTTTATTCTGTAGATTATACATCAGTTTCACAGATATAGTCACTTGCTGCTAGCTTAGCATCCTCCTTTTAGAAAGAAGTAACTGAGGTTCAGGTGGTATAAGACTTGCCCAACAGAGTAGATGGTGGACGCTGGGACCCCAAAAGGACAGTTCTGCTCTCTCATCCCCACTGTCATCAGAGGGAGTACTAGGCTTCCCAGATGTTACACAGTTTGTGAGGGAGTCAAAGCTTGGAAACAGCTTGCCCGACTCTCGGGTCAACTGTCTCTGCTGCTGTCAGCTGCGCTGGCTCTGTTATTAGAAACTAACTTGTTGGTCGCTGGACTCATTCTCAGTTTCTGTCCTTGGCGATGATCCCAACTTCCTACAGGTGCTAAGGAAGGACTTATTTATGCCTCAACTTTTCACGTACATGACCCCCTTCCATCTCCTCCATTATTAAAAAATGAAGTCACAGTCCATTCTTTCTGCACTTATTCACAGTAAAATTATTTATTGGGTACGTGTTATGGGCATGGCACTCATCCTATGCAAAAAGAAAAAAAATGAAACAAAGAGAAAAGAAAGCATGTAAAGAGCGCTAAGTATAACAAGTGACATCAGCAAGATGGTAGCATATGAAGCCCTTGTTTTCCCCACGGCACACTAGCTTAACCACAATATATGGACCAAATTTCCTTTGTGAGAATTCCTGAAAAGGCCTAAATATCCTGTTTTCTAGGCAAAGGGAATTTCTAGTTTTTCAGTTGAATAGGCTACCTAACGCTTGTAGTGTTTGGAGAAAATAATCTTTTGATTGCTTGCTATGTGTCAGGCACTAAGAGTTTTACGGATATTAATGTAATTTTCACCCCAGTTCCTTGAGGTTGTGGATGCTCTCTTATTCTCTTTGTGCCAATGAAGGAGAGAGAGACATAAAAAGCTATAAAACTGGCCCAGGGTCACACAGGTGGCCAGTGGCTGACTCAGTAGAGAATCAGTCTGGCCCCAGGGTCTACACTCCAGATTGTGTATGAAACTAAGAGTTGGCACAAGCTGGGCACATTTCTGTACTGTTCAGATGAACAGATGCTTGAGTTATGCTGCTTTTAGGGATCTGTGTTTCAAAACAAAGATGTGGTCTTCAAAGGAATAATTGAATTCACCCGGTCTTAACTCTTGATTTAATAAACAGAAGATGGGAGGAAGGGGCTGGTTTAAGTTTGGGGGTCTCCATCTTTGATCCTAACTCTTGATGGATTTTTCCAGAAAAAAGAACCGAATGATTGATTAAAAAGGCTAACAATGACAGGGACAGGTCTTTAAGAATAAATATTTCTCACAAATACAATCTCCTTGGTTTAGAATTTCACTATATTTGCACATAGAAGTAGGAACTACTTTATTACTCCAGGCACTTGAATGTTAGCAATCCATACACTCACACACTTGTAGATATTTAAATAGACACAAGTGGAGAGATACTCATAGTTCCTAGATTTTTCTATAATTCAGAAAGAAATAAAAGTTCAGAAAATATTTAGTTAATGAATAAAATTGAAAAAGATTAGAGAAATCTGGGTGGCTTAAATTGAGAGACTACTTTTGTTCATATTAATTAGAGAGAAAATAAATATCTCCATTCTGTGCTCTGAAGGTAAAACTCAGGAAGGATGCATGTGCAAAGATTTACTTTGCTTGTGGACAATATGGCATCAGCTCTGATGCCAGAACCTAGGCGGTCTATGAGATTTTTTTTTTTCTTCCTGAAAGACTTGATGCCTTTGTAAGACTACATAAAGAAAACCCAGACATTTCTGGAAGATCAAATGTTTGTCAGCACCTCTAATGGAGCAATAATAATTAATTTCCCAGTGCAGTAAAACCATATAATTAGAATGGGTTGGGGTTTTTCAAAATTTTCCAATATGGGATGAGCAAATGGAAAACCTTCTTTTTCTTTTTTTGTTTTCAGTCTCTTCCTTAACTATTTGGAGTTGGTGTGAAATACTGAGAGGAAGTGAGCCCATCTGTTTCTGATACTTTCAGGCTGGATGTATCAGAATGTTTTGTAGCAGTTATTTGATGTCTTGTATGCCTCTAAAGTATTTTCCATAAGTTTGAAGCCTGTGTCTTTACTGACAGGAAGTTTGTTTTCATGGCCTTTCAGCATCAGTTTGATGCTCAGAAACGGAGAAAGGAGTTAATTGGTCAATTTCTAAATTCGACCGGGTTTAACTCAATGCAGTTTTGTTGATTTGCATACTGGGAGAAATTTCGAGGAGAAACAAAAGTGAATGGAGTTATAGATTATTCTTATTATTTACATAGCTCTTCCTCTCCCTTCTTCTGTTATCTTATGGCCAACCCTCTGTCTCGGCTACACTTCTCCTTTATGGTAGAAAAGGGTGATCCCACTGGGGAGACAGATAATGGGAAAATCTCAGAATGGAAGAAAGGAAGTTGGAGACTCATCTTTGCGTAAGGGTCAGGAGGAAGGGGAATGAGGTGGCCCCGCGACGACACAGCTGTATCCTGTACTACCTTCACACTCCTCTGCCTCCCTGGGCTTCGCCTCGGGATGTGCGGGTCGGTGGGGGAAGGAGCGCCGGGAAGGAGACCTTGCTCTGGGGATCACTTTATACCTGCAGGAAGCACTTCAGTGTGCTAAGCCCTCTTCCCGAGCCCTTCCACAGCAGCATCCGCTTCACCAAGAAGGTAACAAAGCCCCCGCCCCCATTCCGCTGGAAGCCACTCGCTCACGGGTCTCCCTCTACCTTCCCTGAAACTGGTTAAAGGGGGCGTGGAAGATTCATAATTCAGTTCTGTCGCTCCTACGCTGAGCGCTGTTGGTACTGATGGCGGGAATTCACTTCTACCTAGTTCTAAAATTGGTTATAAAGACAGAAAACGTCCAGGCTTGGTGTTCATTGTCAACAAATCTACTGGGCATTTCCTAAGGTAATATTGGTTGGTGCCAACCAGGATACACAACTGCACTCTAGGACTGATAGGATTAGACTCTATACTAGGAATGACTCTGCTTGGCAGTCCAGGGGGCTTCTCATCACCTCTATGGATTGAATAAACTGTGGGCTGACTTGTCACTAAGTAAAGGAAGGGTCACTTTTTTTTTTTTTTTAAGCTCTAAGCTGCCTTTTCCAGTAGTGGAAAGGAAATAAGGAAATCATTACCTTCTTTAACTTAGCTTTTATTTTTATTTTACCTGATTACAGTGCTTTTAATTTCTCTTCCTTTTCTCTTAAGTGATGTATGATCATCACTGAGAATGAGTGCAATTTGAATTATTGTAATCGTATTTAAGACTATACAGAGTATGATATATTTTCTATATGTACATATATGTTATCTGTAAATGCATACAAAAAGAAATAAAAAGCTCCACACCAAACTGAGGAGGAGAAAGCTGGTCTATGGGAACTTTAGCCCTTTTAAGCTTTTAATGTTTTGATTTTTCAAAGCAAGAAGAGAGTATTTACCGGTCATTTAAAAAATAAATCCAAACCAAGCAAAAAATCCGAAGACCAAAACACATTCACAGCATACCCACCCCCACACACACACAAAAAAGGAAGAAAATTAAAAAGAAAGAAAAATGCAAAAGAAACAAAGAGTTTCGAAAGTATGCCATGTCTCTCATAGGAATTTACTCTACAAAAATAGCTACAGCTGCTGACAAAGATATAATGTCATGTGTGCTGCAGCTCTCTTCATGATGCCAGAAAATCTGACACAACTTAAAGGGCTCATGATGTGGAATGTGTTAGATAAACCCAGTTATGATCATTGAAAGTAGAGCTGTCAGCTAATCCAAATACTGTTGTAGAAGAATCCTAGACCAGGGGAAGATTTCCATTATCTATTAAGTGTCATAAAACACTCAACAGTTTACAACATAGCATGTGCAATGTTTAATTTTTTGAATGAAAATATATACACAGAAAAGATTTCAAGGAAACTTGTCAAAATCTGAGCGGTGATTTTCTACAGTTGGGGGTAAACTTTCTTGCCTCTTTGTGCTTTTAAAATTTTCTACAATGTACATATGTTACATATATATAGTTTTGAAAGTTTGTAAGCCCATACATGGTCATTTTCAATGCTTGATGACTCTTTCTAGAATCAAGGCAAACAGACCCCAGAGATATTGTCAGCTGCCAACCTCATACTTTAATTTGGTCAGGAAGATACATTCATATGCCTTGAATATCCCTTCAAATAATCTTATGAATTATAGTGACATTTTGTATATGTTGTTGAAGATAACTAAAATGGGAAGGAGAAAACTGTAGTGAAGAAATACATTACTTTTTTGCAGTTTTCCTCTCAGAAATATGTAGTATTACCACCTCTGGAAGTTATAGTACTATTTTACAATTTTAAGAAGTATAATTTTGCCTGACATTTTGTTGTTCACGATCATGAGAATGCAAATAACACTGTAACCAAAAGTTGATTCAACATGGATCCTGGAATTTTTTTTTAATACAAAATTCATATTACAATCAAATTTAAATAAATAAGATTGGTTAGTTTGGAGAGGCTGAATATTACTTTGAAACCTCACCTGAACGATCTATGATGTGAAGGGAGAAAACTGAGGCACTTTTCAACCTAACCCAAGCTTAAAAGGAAACAGCAAAAATGTTCATTTTACATTTTGGAAATAGACTCTGATTCTTTCTCCAGATAAATTTTGTCTTTGCATAGCAAATGAAGATTAAATTACTTTATAACTGCTTCACTACTTTTTAGAAAAGGCCATAGAATACAGGATCCTTAAATAGGGTAACTATTTGTAAAGCTACTCATTTTTTAAAGAGTCTGTTTTCATTACTTAATTATGGGACTCTGGACACAAAACACTTCTTGTTTCCACGAAATAAAAATTTTCACACACAAATACACACACATCCGTTTTCTATGCTGAATTCATGCTGTTCAAATATTTTAAAAAACATTCATGATGAAAGAAACCTGAAACAAACACCTCCACTATGTTCTTAATTTTCTTTCTTATGGATGGTGTATAGCCACAAGGGCAAATGCAGTCTTTTCAAATGTATATGAAGCAAGCACCTTCCCAGCTGTGAGCAAGAAACTGGTCAGTCAGTTCTAACATAGAGATTTTAAGATGTATGTTCTTATTCAGTTCTTAGATTGTTGGATCCATAAAAAAGTGGCCTTAACTGTTGCTCTTTCATGAAGCATACTCATTTCCATGTCTTTTTCCTATTAAACCGTCCTGGAAAATTGATGAAATCATCCACTTCATGCACGTTGTGCATTTAAATAAAAGAGCAAAGAACACAGATTTAGACATCCTCGTGGTTGGGAACTTAGTTTAGAAAAAGATTCAAAGGTTCAAATTTGCCATTGGAATTCTTGCTTGAATTTGGAAGTACCATTAAGTTGAAGGAAGCCAAGATGTAAAAACCAGTTTTTATTTTGCAACTGTCTGCTGTCACTATGAAATAACTTGGCTTAGAAATTTACAGGATATGTGATATATTTAAAGACTGCATTGTTATGAATTCATGATTTAATGGTTAACAGGGTTATTTGCTTTGTTACTGGAATCATAACATCAAGATGGGTAAGAGATAAATAGCATTAGAGGCTGTAACATGAAATGGTGAGATAGGTACTTTGGCTTAATTTAGAGACCACAAACATAGCCAACCATGTATTTGGTTAAGTACTTGCTTGATGATATTCTTAATTACATGTCCTTTGTGGCTTACTGGTATTTTCAGGTGCTATTAATAAAAATCAGTATTTCTAAAAGTGCAAATAGATTGGAAGCAGATGCTGTTAGGAAAACATAATTGGACTAAAGGAAATTTTTGCAATTTGAAAACAGACTCTCTAATATGTTGGTTTGCTGTGATTATGTATGCTCATAGAATTTGAAAGAGGAATAATCAACAGATACATCTTAAGAGGAGTAGAAAGCATAGGGAAGAAGGCTATTTGTAAAACTCAAGAGAAAATGTTTATATGAACAATATAGGATTGGTGGTTATGTTGTAGAAGATAAGTGGAACATAAAACTCTCGTTAGTCTTGCTAGATTAGAGTATGAAAATGCAACTTTTAATAAATCATTTTTAAAGTATACAAAATGGTAAACTAATTTGGGGCATACTCTTTTGCTTTTAACCCAACGGTCCCATTAGTTATGTTTTAAAATTATAATTATATAATTATACTGTGTTTTTTTAAAAAAATGCAAACAAGTGACAGTGGGGTTATTTATGAACAGATGATCATACTTTATTTCTATTTTTTGGTAGATTCAAATGGTTATTTTATTAACATGTTTATAATAGAACAAAGTTGAAAAATATGAATGTAATAAAACTGTAAATTCTTACAAAGTTAAATTACAGTTCAAGCAGAAACTAAGAGCTGTGTAAATTTGAGCTTTGGACAGTAAGTTCTTACTATACAGCCCAAATTGTATTTTGTAACAAGAGGGAAAAGTTAGAAAGGAAATATAGGAAAATATTTAACGTTTAATTCTTGACAGTGAGAATATGTGTACATTTTGAGGGTTCCCCCCCTTTATGCCTTTCAGTATTTCTCAGATTCTTTTCAGGAACATATATTACTTAGAGCTAGAAAAGCCATATTCATTAAAAAAAAAAAAGGGCAAAGAAAAAACAATTTGATAGCTTGCATTAAAGAAATTTTCATTTAGATTTGTTAAATTGGTATTTATCATCCCAAGGCTAATTAAAACAGAACCAACAGTCATAGAGAGATAACTCCTAAAACTGATAAACCTGAACATATAACTTATATTGTAAAGTTAGTCATTTATAATTACTAAGAATTGAGTCTATATAACTGCTAATGTTTAACTGGTCTGTCTTACATGGAGTTCAATTTCAAGTAACAATTTTAACAAATTATCAACTGACATAATGTTTCTTGGCTTAAAGATGGATTTGCATTATTTTATTGTTTGGAATATCATATTAACATGCGTTTTAACTTTAAATCACTTGTTAGAAATGGAATAATACTTCTGAATATTTCAGTTATTATTATAATTATTTCATTATTGAAATGTTTCAAGCCATTTACTTTTAAGACTACAAAATTAAACATGCATTGAGTTAAATGTAATCAACACACTGATAAAACTCAACGAAAGTAGTAAGTAAGCAAAGTTTTCTACTTTTACTGCATGTCAAAAAGTGTTTCAGAGAAAAAAAGTAGACCACACTGACTTATCAAGAAAAACTTTCATTTCCCCTTGATCTTAATTTTCCTGGACCCGGTATTCTCCATTGAGAGATCCCTCCGTATTTTACTAATGTAGTACTTGGAAACTTATTTTTGCGCCGGAGGAACAAAGGAATTGAAGAAAGATGTTACTTGTCTTCTAGTATGGGATCCACACAAAATTTAAGTATGGGACGCTATGTATTCGTTACTGCTATGGATTTTAACTTCTGTTTAAAGCCCTGCAAGCCCGCTGCTTCTCCCACGGTTCTTTTATCAAATGGGCCTGAGAATAAGGAATCAACAGTCCCAAATTTTAGTTTGGAGCAAACTACAGTAATTAGTTTTCTGAAAGCTATCAAAATGTTGGCCAATATAAACGCACAGAAGGTATTTAAAAACTCAGGTTCCCGGAATGCATGTTCATCCTTTGCTTTTCCAAATTATTTGTCACCTGACATCTTATTTCAAGAGTCCTGAAAAGTTAAGTCTATGTTCAGTTGGACATAAAACAGAAATTTTCGTAAAAAAACCCAACCAAACCCAAACAAATAAATCACAAGAATAATTCTCTTATTTAAAGAATGTCAACTGAGTATCCCTTGGGCATATTACTGTTGGAAACAATTTAACACTTGCATCATTCATGAGCAATTCACGACGCTTAGCCTGCAAGAATTTTCCACCCTTTCTTGGCTTTTTACACCCTTCAACCTGGCTTTCCCTAGTTCCGCTGGTGGAAAATTAGGGAGACAGGAAATTCATAGTAAAGACATAAATGAATTCTCGTGAAAGCTTAATTTATTACAAAAGTTTTTTTCCTCCTCACAAAAGGCCAGGAAGGAGCCGCGGACCTTACGCAGATTGAAAGGAAATTAATTTTCTTTTTGGATGTATTGGCAATGTCTACTTATTTCATGGCGCACCCCTGAAAGACTTGTAAAAATAAACGAAAAGACCCATTTAGAAATATGTAATTCCCTTTAAAGAGTGAAATTAAACGAATCTTTTCAGAAAACCGTTTCCTTAAGCTCTTTGCGGAAAGCTGGGCGAGGCTGGTCGGGATCCACCCCTCTCCCGCCCACACCCCCTGGGAAGAGGGGCGAGACTCTAGTTCTCCAGTTACAGCTAGAACCCCGGCCGCCCGCCCACTCTTTATACAAAATAAGCCCGCCCCCGCTTTCATTAACCCAGCCAATGACCAAACGGCATCCCTCCCAACGGGAGGTGGAGCCGCGGGGGAGGAAGCTAGGAGGTAAACGCAATCCCACGTGTTACGGCTCTCTCCGCCTCTTCCTCATCTCCACCCTCCGCCCCGCCCTCCTTCGGCTCCTCCCATCCACGCCCCGGGAAGAGGCGGGGATGCAGGCGGAGCCAGGAACGCTGGCGGGCTTTTATTTACATGCAGCCATCCTATTGGCTAAGACTGGCCACGAGCGGAGGCTGGAGGGGCGGAGGAGCCTGTCAAAGTGAGCTTCACGGATTGGCTTAACAGTACGATGACGTAAAAGAGGGCCGTCTGAGCAAACGAGAACGCAGAACAAAAGCATCTCCTCCCTCTTGCCCCACCTCGTTGGGAGTAGTCCAATGAAAGAGGAGCCTGTGAGGCACAGGGTCTTGAATATTTAAATAAGAAATCTAGCACTCTAGCTATTTAAATATTCATGAAGAGGCGGGATAGTGTAGCGTGTCCCCGGAAACTCTTTGGATTGGCTTGTTTTCTCAAGCTAGTGTTAGCGTCAGGAAACAGACTTGCACCTCACCGATCAATTAAATGATTGCTGCATTTTTTCTTCCTCGAAAGCGCAACACTATATAAACTTATTTTATTTTTCTCGGTAATTGATTTCATGTGTGGTCCGACTGGCTCAGCTTTGTCACTCTTTCGATGTCAATATATTTTCTTTTTTGTAACTCAAGTCCCATTTTCATCAGTTTTTAAAAATGCAAAGATGTAGTACAGATGGAAACAATTAGAACCTCCGCTCTGCTGATGTGTATAATCTTATTAGTTTAATGGGTCACAGGGCGCAGGACCTATTTCCTATGGATCAAAGTGAAAACAAACACGGTTAATATCCCATTTTGTTTTAGAACCACATCGGATCGGATTCCCTCTGTTGGCCGTGGTAATGACAATATTGAGATCTTGGGTTGCCTTGAAGTTTATAGGGGAAAAGAAGTCATTGAAATATTCTGGCTTAAAAACGCATTAATATTAACACCAGGTAGCCGTTTGCCAGTTCCACAAGTTCTCTTGAGTTTATCACAATGGCATGGCTATTAAAGGATTTCAGAATTGCTTGTTTTGATCTATTGCATTAAATCTAGCGAAAAATCGTGCTTAGTTCGCTGCTAATTATACCAGCTTGTCTCAGATTTCTTCTGTCCAGGCCCGACATAAGGCTTCGGAGCGCTTAGTGTAAAATTCAATTTATGGCTTGATGATTTTTTTTTCTTCATCTGTGAGTGGTGGTCATAAACTTTTTTTTCAAAGTTTGATTTTCAAAAAGTTAAAGAACCCCATAACTGCTACTCAAATTTTAACTTTCCATTTGAGGGAGTTCCAAGGCCAGTTCACAGACCCCCATAAGCATCCGTGGATCCTAGTTAACAATTAATGTCTTAAGGAAATATTTTTCATATTTTGGGTTGTGTTTGTGTGCGCTTTTCCGAGGCAAAAATACAATCTTCAAGCACCTACGGGGTTGGGCCGCGGCTTCTCTCTCCGTGCAAAGGCCCCCTTTGGAAATCCCCCGCAGTAACTTCTCACCCCAATAAATTAAATGCAGCCACAGTGTGGTCCATTACCCGGGAGTGTGAGGTGACGGCGCCTGTCAAAGGTGGCCGGCTGAATACAGACCCTTAAATATTCCTACAGATAATAAATATCTGTGCAAGGAACGGATGTAAATAATAGGTTCCTATTCGATTAGAAAGCTCTGAAGTACAGCAATGAATAAACGCATTGCAGACTTGATGAATGCTCCCAAGTTCTTCACGAAGGTGGGGGGCAGGTATTGAAAATATTTTGCCCTGTGCTTGGAGGCTGAGTGCGGGGCTCTAGGCGCTGAGGACCAAGCATCTCTGCGAGATCCTCAGCGGGGCCTCTAGGAATGTAAATACAACGAGTTTAGACAGGCTGGGGCCCCGGAAAGCGCGAGCAGTAGTTATTAGCCAATCATTTTAATTCCGAAGCTGTGCAGAACATCGGCTTTCCCTTGGCTACGCGGGGCTGGGGTTGCTAAGAGAGAAAGCTGTTCTTACCATCTTCTTGTCAGGAAAGAGTGTCATTGAATCCTGGGCTCGGCATTCGTAGGTTCTGGGATGAGTTCACAAACATGCGGAGAGCGAAGCCCGCATTGCTCGTTGGGATTGCAGGCGCTCCCTTCCCGGTTCCGGAACCAAAGTGTAACAGCGTAGAACAGGCTACAAGAAAGTCTGACATCTGGGACAGATGTGGCTACTCCACCCCTGGCAATGACGGCCCTTCATATAAACCCTCAAGGCCTTTTTGAAAATCTGCCTTTGAATTTTTTATTTTGGCGCGTGATCTTTAAACCTGTCTCAACATATCACAGTCTTTGTTTTCCCCTCTCTTGAGGTTCTCTATACTCTTAACTTTATTTTGGGAAACTATTATTCCCCCCCGCCCCGCTCCCCGCCAATGGGGAAAATGATCAAATCTCCAATCTGTCATTTTCTGAAATTTAATCCTGCTTTTACTCATGGATCCTAAACCGTCAAAAATGTATCCCTCACTGAACAACTTCAGAGTTATTTTATGCTTTTTAAAATGGAAATATAATCCCGGTGTGTTTAGGTGTCTGTGTACCTTATTATAGACAGATCATGTTAATCTCCCTCCCACGGAAAAAAGAATATTTACATATGTGAATTCAAGTAATTATTCATCTATGATCACGAATTCTACCAGCTTGATTTTTCGTTTTCGGATATACTTTTTGAGAGGGAGGGTATCTAATATGCAGGGACACTAACAAAATTTAGTGTTAAAAAAAAAAAAAAAGATTTTCCAGTGTACTGGAGAGACCTGGCTGAGGTCAACAATAGATGCCTTTTCTTATTTTCTTTTTCTTTGCCCCTCTCAACCCCCACCCTCTTGGTCAACAATCTCTTTCAGTTGTTTACTTTAACCTGGTGAGCCCAAGCTGTAAACTCCACGTAAACTAGGGCGCTGTGGTTGGCTATGAGGCAGTCGCGTCCACTCGGGATGTGATGCGCAGTTCTGGGGTGTTCGGAGTACAGAATGTCATTTTGAGAGAAAAGAAATCCCGCGTCAGTGCCCGCCTGGAAAGAATCCGGGAGAGAAGAGAACTTCTATGAGCTTCAGCCCACTAAGCGCACCGGGCTTCAAGGATCCCTGTCGCTTAGATTTTTTTTTTTTTTGAAACGTGGTGTTTGACTTTATCTTAAAATTGTGTTTACTTATGGTTACTGGTGGGAACGTGGGCCCTTGTGATGAAGATTTTCCTACCCTTGGGCAGGTCTGCTCCCTAGCCCCCACCGCGATGGCTTTCACTTAGGGAGGGTTAGCCTCTGGATTCAGGTAACATTACCTTTAATCTAAGAGTCAGCTGTAAGGTGCTTGGTTCATGCCTGGGGTTTTCCGCGCGGTAGAGCCGGCAGACCTTGACTTGATTTTTACCATCACACCGGGGTGGCCCCATCGGGACTGGAGGCGGACCCTTAGCGGCTTCCTGGGGGCTCCTGGCCCAGGGTGCCATCAGCGCACTGAGTGTCGCGTTACAGGCCCTGGACCAGCCAAGATCAGAGGCTGCAGAACTTGCTCTGCTTTCACCCGGGCTCTACTACCGGAAGTCATTTGATAAATCTCAAGCAGGCCTTTCTAACCTTTACTGCTCGGCAGAGAATTGCAAATCTCTATAAACACGCCGTAATCTTCTAACTGTGCTCTAGACACACTTGAGGGTTGGGTTTTCTTTTAGGGCCCGGCGGAATGGAAGTGGCCACCTTAGGGGCTTCTCTGTGGTCTAGCCTCCGCCCCCCTTCCCCCCACCCCCGCTTCCAGCAGCGTCTTCCTGAGACCATCACCTGGTCCAGTAAACCGATTCCCGGCCACCCAGCCCCAGGAGCCCTTCTGCCTGGGGAGGCCGCAGACAACCTGTGGCTGGAGGATCACCGCGCGTCCCTGCGGCGGGTGGCGGAGAGAGAACCTCTCGGGAAACTTTTAGGACCGGCGGGGGTGGGGCGCATGATTTATGACCCTGATCAACTTTTTAGGAAGCAGAAATTAACCTGAGGGGGATTAGGCGAGCTTTGAAGTTCACGGTTTTGTTTTCCTTCAACTCAGCCCTTCGATCAAACAGTTCTTATTTCCTTTTACCCACCTCCTCCTGCTCCTTGGGTCTCTCATCACCCCATTCCTATCCCCCAGCAACCCTGCCTGTACAGATTTTCATAATTTCAGGTAGAAATATCTCCAGACCAGCGATTTAAGTTCCTGACTGTGACCTATCAAAGACTTTCCAAACCCCTGCCTTCTTGGAATCGTGTCTCACGTTTGAAACTTGTATTTATATTTGGAGGTCAGAAGTAGCAAACTTGTATCCATTTTCCCCCTCTTGGCTTTTTCTCGCTTATTTCACCCTTGGAGACTGGTATTATCCCGCAGAAGTGCAGCCATTGTAGCACGGTCAGCGGCTCTGTGGGTGACGGCTAACTTCTTGGCGAGTTCTCGAAGTCCTGTGGATTTGGGCCGAAAATTCAAATACGAACATGAAAGACCTGCCTTGCCACCCTGCACTCTTACCTTGGCCCCCTTTATTTCTATACCCCCAGACTCCCCTCCCCTTCAACTGCAGGTCTCCAAGGGGAATCCGTCTCCTGCGGCTCTTTCCCGCAGGCGCCTGCTGAAAAGGCAATTTCCTTAGGGGTGTGGTCGGGGAGAGAGAAAAACAGAAACCAGGATTGTTTGGGGCCTGAAACCATCCAAGTTTTATTGCATCCGCTACAAAGTCAACTAACTCTTAATGAGCATCCAAGCGGAAAAAGGCCGAGGTTTACTCCATGTTAAGGCGGGGGAGGGAAGGGGGTACTTTCTTTCTTTCTTTTGCAACACCTTCTCGAGAGGCTCTTCCCAACGCCAAGAATACAGGCACGAAAGTGGAAGGCATCAGATTTCAGTTCCCTGAGAGATCGAAGATCATTCGGCCACGAGGACCTTCGAAGTTGGCCCTGTCTACAGCTTGTAATGAAAAGGATAATCTGTCTTGTAATAAAAAACAGGACCCACACAAACAAACCCGGCATCCAACCACCTTCCACTGCGCCTCACTCTTCCTTAATAAGGGCCAGTGACAAATATTGCCATCCAGTTCCACCCCAAAAAGAGGAAGCAGTAGATCTTCCTTTTAATAACTTCCCAAAGTGTTACAAATAATAAAAGAGACGCATAAATCATCGCGGGGGCGACTGAACGTGGACCACGGAAGGATTTACTCTCCTCAATCCTTGACTTTCAACCGCGCTCTCATTGGCTGTTTTCTTGTAGCCCGCCCCCAAGTCCGCCCTCTTATTGGTCCATCAGGCGGGGTGACGCACGGAAAGGGCGTGGGGTCGTTACAGGCCGGAGTGCATCAACGCGCATGCGCTTTGTGGCGCGAGTGTGTGATTGACAGCAGGGGGTGTGCGTGCGTGCGCGTGCGTGGGTATGTGCGTGTAAGTGTGTGGTGGGGGGGTGATGGTGGTGGCGATGAGTGCTCGAATTGAAGCTGCTTCTTCTGGTTCTGTGGCTGTAGTCCTCTTTGCGGGCATTTTCCGCTGAGTCAGAAGGGCTGACAGAGACCCGGCACTCACTGGCTGGGGAGACCGTCGGGAAGCGCTTTACTGAGGAGGGTCTCTAGCAGCAGGTTGATTGGGGAGGAAGTAAAGAGTAGAAAGGCATGCATGCTTTCCTGGGTCTGAAGAAGATAGTAAAAAACTCTCAGGAAGAGATTTAATTCTACTACTTTGTCGTTTGTGCGTTTCTTGTAAAGCACACAGTAAGTCGTGATTCGTATCAAAACTGAGCCCTCATAGGCACCTCACAACTCACTTCCTCTGAGATTGACACAGCCAGCTCGGTCCCCCAGCACACAGGTACACACATATCTTAGCCTTCTGTAGTTATACAAACCAGCAACTCAGGGCGAACTTTCAAGACTCGAAACACAGTGATAATCCTTAACTGGAAGGTAAAAGGAGTAAAAGGAATGAAGAAAGGAAAAGAAAACTTGTAGCAACCAATAAAACAATAGTGTTAAAGATACCAAAAAACAAACAAACCCCACTTGCTATTGGATGTAAAATTTGAAATTAATTTCCCGATCAGGTCAATGGCGTAGGAGCAGTTCCAGTTTATTCCAGTGCTTGTTAACGCCTGGTACAAAATTCTTCAGAGACGAGAGCTGGCTTACTGCAGAGCAGAAACATTTCTCCGTTGCCCTGTTGCATCCAAATTCTCGTTTCGGAGAAGTTTCTTCGGAGTGCTGGAGCTGGGCAGGGGGCTGGAGAGTTTTCTCCTATTAGTAAGGTGTTAGGTCGTTGGTTTGTGTTTGCACGTATTTTAGGAAGATAATAAAGGTCTTACAGCTGCGCACGTATTTTAAGTTACACTAGCCCTAGATGAATTTTGTAACTGGTAAATAAAAGCTTCGGTTTTACGAATTCTTAAATTTAAATTATTCGCGGGCCCTGAGATTTTTTTTTCTTTTGTTCTTATTTGGAGGTGTTTCTGTGTGGGAAGAAATGCACAAATACAACTATTACAAAATCTCCATTCATATACTAGCCTATGTGTGCACAGTAAATAAGTAAAAAGAGCACAATGGTGGAAATACAGGAGTGCTAAAATAACGTTCTTTTAAATCCCCCGTGGTGCAGTTTTTCTTTTGAATAAGAGCTTTCAGCCTGCCTAAGTATTTAAACTCGTTTTTAAACCCTTACAGTAATTTTATTTAGAAACCCCCATGTTCACCTTTAAAATTACTATTTATGACACGAATTAGTAGCAACCATTCTCTGCATTTCAGTATGCTTTTTACAATATATATATATTTAAAGTAGCGAACATGAAATAAAATTAGTAAACCAGGTTTTGATAGCTACTTATTTTTGTTTAATCGAATGTATTTTATTAGATAAACATACACTTAAATTTGTTTAAAAATAAACAGCAAAATAATACTTTTCTTTCGTTTTGCTAGAACAAACTGATTTTTCATTCTTCTCCGTCCGATTCTTTCTCTTCAGCAGCCACAGGCAACTGAAGAGCTCCTAGGGACCAGCGGACTGGTATGCAAATTTCAGATGATTGACACATAGAGTAGAAACCAATCACGCTGGAGTAGATTGTTGATTGGTTGACAAATGTTTGACGTAAAATTGACGTCTTAAACGCCTAACAGCCAATCAAGGCAATACATGCAAATGAAGGAAAGAATCAGATTACCAGCGGCTGGATAGACTTGAGTGCGCCCTCACGTGTTCAGTGGTGGATATTGCACCGACGCCTGCACAGTAAATAAATGCAGCAAAGTGTTCAACCCCACAGTTTACCTTCACCGTTGCCAAACTTTTATGTTACTGGACTATAATTATCCACCTTAAAAACCCAAGAGTTAGGTCGTGCACATATATGATGGTTTATCTTAGAAATCCATGTCATGTAACGGCGGACTTCCATCGCACACGATTTTCCTCAAAATTTTTTACCAACACAGGGGATCTCTGTCTTCAAATTAATCCTTGGAGAGAGGGAAGCTGTTTCCCTCCTTGGTTTCAAAAGGACAAGATTTACAAAGTCTTTCCAAGCACAGATGGTCGATAAATTTAGCTTCTTCAGCGAAATTCCGCGTGGCACCGCCAGATGGCACAAGGATCGCCTTCTAATCTCCGCATCTCGCCTATCCCTGTACCCCGCAAGTAATTTAGAAAAATTGAAAACCAAACACTTCTATATTTCATAGCTAAATGAAGTGAGAAGGTACTAGCACTCTTAAGGAGCTCCATATTACTAAAATAAGCTTTGTTGGTCGTTGCTTTGATGTGAAACTTCCTCTTGAGATTTTTGTCCAAGGAAAGTTTTTCTTCGATTAAAATACTCATCCAGTTAATTTTTTTGCAACAACATTTCCTTAAAGTGTGCACCATAAGCAAAGCACCACGAGAGATGAAAAGGTTAAGAATAAAAGGGGGTAAAAAGAAGGTGAAGTGTTGTGTTCGGCTTCCTAGGGATTAAAATGAGATTGAGGGTGAACCTAAACTTCTCAATGAGTCTGGCTGGACCAGTGGAGCCGAGGTCGGATCAAGCTGCTTTTAGAGCAGCGTGGCTTTTTAAAACAATTCTTTTTGGAGTCTCAATTACAGATAGAAAAGACTTTCCATCCACAAGTCTCTGTAATCAGAGGCAGCGCCTTTGCCAACCTGCGCAGTCGTTTTGGGGAGTGGACCCTGGAAAGTGCTGACCTCCATTTCTCATGCCTTTGACTTTATGAGTATATATGTTTTTCTTTTTGTTTATCAAGAATAGAGATGTTCGGCTGCCCATACTTCAAGGCCAGACTTAGAACTAATGGTACTGACACAGGGGAGAAGGGCGGATAGAAGAAAATATCCAAGTAAAGTAACAAGTAAAGCCATTTACAAGTTGATTCTCTCTTCCTGGGAAACTGTTTTCTTTACTCCTTTATACAAGCAGGACAGTTGTACATTTACTTTCGACCATTTTACCCCACAATCTTGCATTTTAGAATCGCAATCAGCAGTTTAAAATATATTTTAAGTTGGCATATTTATTTTAGAAAATCTTTCTGAAAATAGCCTTCACCTTACAAAAAGGGGGCTCCATTAACTCTGTTGCTTGGCTTTGTCGACTTTTGTTTGGGCAGAAAGTAATGGTTAGAGTGCTCAGGTGAACTCCCGCCTCCCTCACAGTTGGGCATCCTAACTGTGAGTAGTTGTCTACCCTAATACCGTATTCCTTGTGCACCTTTTTACCAACTCCCGTTTCTAGTGATAAAGCTGTAGGTAGGAAAACTTATTAGAGCCAGCCATGTGTATGTACAAATTTTGAATAAAATTACGTTTTACTTTAGAACTACCAATTAGGATTTCTTAGTTCAAGTTGAAACCATACGTTTATTTTATTTCACTATTTGCACACGCCCCCACCCCCAAGTGATGTTTGATCAGAGAGCATACAGAAGCCAATGGAAAAGCCAAATTTTTAGGGAGAGCTTATTTCTTTTAGGTATTAAGAATGATGAGGAGAGGCAGAGAACTCAGCAACGAAACTCTCGGGTCATTTAGAAGAAAATCTTGTTTCTAAGCATAGCCCCGCTGCTCTCTTAATGTTTATTTTCTGTGTTACAAAAAAAAAGAAGAAGCAAATTGTGTTTAAACAGAGGTGGGACCTAGGGGTTCCTAGGCTTCTCTGGGGACCTCTGGGAGCTAGCGTCTAAGTTCCTTTTGCTTCCAACCGCGTAAAAGCAGGCCCAAAGGTGCGAATTTGGCGCCCTGCGTGCGGTGGAACAGCAGCATTCTCGGGCTGGGCGGGTCCGCGTGGAAAAAGCCCGGAGCTTGCGTGCGGGCGCGCGGGGCAGCGGTCCGCCGGGGCGAGGGATACCCAGCTCTCTCAGGAGCTCCATTCCCGGCACAAAGGTGGGCAGAGAGCGAGAAGCTGCATGGCCGCTGTCTCTGGAGCCTAGCCCGCGCGGGTAGTGGAGGCTGGCCTCCTCCTGCCCCCGTTCCTTTCTCCCCTTTCAGGGCCTCTTCCGGTCTGAGCCTTGGGAGTCGAAGTGATTTCGCTCGAGTCCGCCCGGCGCGGCTGTAAATCACCCCCCCTCCTCCACAGCCGCATCGCACCCCCAGCCGGCCGCTCTCTGGAGCCAGGGCGGGGGCGCGGGGACGCCGGGAGGCGCAGGGCTGGGCTCGCGGCCACCCGAGGCCCGCGGCCGCAGCTGGATCGGCCGCCTCCGGCGCGGCGGCGGGGGCTAAACGCCGTGAATCAATCAATCAGCCCACGCCGCCCTCCCTGAGACCCGGAGCGCCGCCCGCCGGGCCTGTTTTGTGTCTCGCCCGCCTGCCGGCCCGGGGCCTAGGAGCCCGGGCCAGGCGGCGGCGGGGCCCCAGGGGCGCGGCGCGTTCCTACCAGGGGCCGAGGTGGCTCGAGAGCCGCTCCACCCAGTCCCACCCGGTAACGGGGACAATTCAGGCCTATGACAACTCTGTCGCTCCGCTTGCCTCCTCATTTGATCACTTTCTCGTGGCTTCCAACAGAGTGAGGCCCACTCTCAATCTTTCCTGGCAGCTTGAACCCCCAAGCCTGTCATCCCCAAAGAGCAGAGTGGCCCGGGTTATGGAGATCAATCCACAGCAACCGGACACCTCGAGCAAGTCAGTCTTTCTCGGCCTCAGTTTCTTGTGTGCAAAATGAAGCGACTGTTAGGATCTGCATTGTTTGCCCAGCTCTAATGAATTTTTGTTTGGGGGTGGAGAAGCCTTAACTCTTTTGACTGACTGTATTTCCAGAAGTTCCTTCCCCTCACGTTTATTATTCCTCCTGTCCCTCTCCTTCTGGACACCCCAGCTGGCACCTGAGAGCTGCTCCAGGCGGAGGGCAGGCTCGTTCAGCCTTCCAGCTGAACCTTTGACCATATGTTTCGGAGACGCCACCAGGGGGCGATAGAGCCCAAGAATAGAGCAGCAACGCTCCCTAATGTCTCTCCGAAAGTTTTTCAAACTCAGAGTTGATTCCCTTTTCTACTTGTGTGACTTATAAATGGCGTAGACTTATTTCTTTTAAGATTCCATTTGGTCATCAGCTCTGGATGCAGTCTGAGATTCATGAGAAATCAAGTACAAAAGCATTAATGAGGAACAGGCTTGCACACCCCCCAACACCCAGTGGCCCAGCAAAATAAAGTGAAACTTGCGAAGTGCTAACTTTAAAAACTTTCTTTGCATACTTAGTGGGCTCGAAGGCCCGGAGAAAGCATTGGAGGCGAAGGCCAAAAGGCACTGAAACAGTGAGGACACACAGTAGTGGGTGTTCCTCCCCCCCGCCCCTTTTACTTTTTTTTTTGCAAACATCGAGTTCATTTTGGGATCATGAACAGGGGATAGGCTGATGGAGTGGAAGAATGCAGAAGAAAGCATTTAAGAGAGAGACATTCTCGGGGTTGGGGAGGAGGTGGGGATGGTTTAGGTTAGAGAGCCCTAGTGATGCGACGTTCGTAAATTCTGTAAAGTTTCTGTCTGCGTGAAAAAGAAAAGAGCCACATCTCTGCCTCTGCCTCTGACAGCGGTGTCGGATAGTCCTTTCATTTGGTCCTGCGAATGTTTTACAATACGGATTACCGGGGCCTCAGAGGAAACAGACTTGTTCACTACAAACAGCCAAAGTATCTTGGAGAGAAAACGTGTTCGAAATAACATCTTTCCCCACACATGGAAGCTTCTTGGATTGTGTTTGCTTCAAAGTCCATAAATGTTTTTATTAAACTATATCTTTCTTGTGGCCCCTGCGCATATAAAGTACTCTTAGCGTATGCAAACGCTTCCATTTTGGGCCTCCTCTAGGGAAACTTTGTACCTCCGCAGTAAATATTTGCTCTAAGGTGAACCTTGGCAAGCAAGAGCTAAAGTCTAAAATCTGGTTTCACTGTATGTTTGTGTGCACGCGTGTATGTTTGAACAATGTATGTATATATATTGGAAAATTTGCGTGAGAGCTTGGTATTTTCACTTCTTTGCTGCACATGGGGAGGTATAATGACTGTAATTACTTGGATGACATTTAAAAATTAACAAATTCTCCTTCAAATTTGATTCTTCCTTGTGTGCTGCCAGCCCTCTTTCCTCTAATCACGTCAATTAAATGTTCTTACAATGTCACCCTCCATAACACCCTATAATGTAGTGATTTGGGAAGTATATTTTAAATCAATTAAATGTTGGTTTTGCTTCTTAAATTCTGCCCTAATAATTAGAATCAGTTCAGTTCAGTTAAAAAAAAATCAAATCATGATCTTTATTGTTCTTTTAATGTTTATAGTTTTACTTCTTATAACGTTTTAATTTGTAAGCTGTGCCCAAAAATGTCAGGGGGGGAAATGATGACAGCTCAGCAGTATGGCACAGATGGAGTTAGACTTTTGGGGTCTCATCCCTGGAGGAAAATTTGAACTGAAGCTCTTCCTCTGTAAAGAAAGGGGCTTTAGTTTTATGAAGGTGTTGAGTCTGCTGAGGTTGATTAAAGAGAATTCTACGGAAAATTATTTTAAAATACGCACACAGTAGATGAGCTAGGGCTGTGCGTTAGTCATCTTGGAGGGAATAATCAGGAGTTATTAACTCGGTTCAGCCTCATGAACCTGGCTACAGTGACTGCAGTCTGTGGATTCTAGGGTCTGCCTCTCCCCTCCACGCTGCTCTCCACCCCCCACTGCTGAAGTCTACTCCTATCCAAAAGCCATTCTCTCTTTCTTCCTTTCGTTTTTCTTTTAAACAGCAGAAGGCACAAGGAGAAAGCTATCACAAGTGGAAATTTCAGAGCTGTGAGTTCGTGAGCTTAGTGTATGCTCTTTCCCCTCTGTCCTGGAGGGGACTGGGATCACAGACTTGTCATTTCTGAGAGCGCCCCGCTATGGAAGAATGTAACTTATTACTTCTGGCTGATGGGGCTGACAGACCTCGCAGTTTGTTTTTCTTTTTTCTTTTCTTCAGCCCCTTGCCCCCCAGCACTGAAAAGATAGTGTGTACTCTGCTCCTTATATTGACAGTCAGGGTTTTATTTATTCTAATGACTGCTTCAATGAGAGCATGCAGCTCTGAGCAGAGAGAACAAGGTCCTCTTGGTCCACATTGTGGTGAGGTGGGCTAGCCATTAAAGTTAGCGTAGCCTTGGGCCAGGGAGCCGAATACACAGCTCCCCCTCCCGTGAAAACACCGTCCCTGGAAAACATCATGTGGGTCTGAGTCATTCTCTGGAGGACCTGTTCCTCAGAGTTTGGTTTGGCAGTTCAGGCAGATATAATCCTCCTTTCATATTTTCCCTGCCCTTTTGAAGAGTAATCATTTTTAGTCTCCTTATATGAGGGGCACTTTGAGAGATGGCCTTGAACCCCATGGAGGAAGTCTCTTTGGCTTGGCTCTTGGGGACTTGGCGAGATGTGAGGCTGTCGCAGATGGGGACTGCACCCTTTGAATGAAGTGTTACACAGATGTGTGAGTGAATCCATGAGAACAGAGGCTGTCCACTGCAGATGTTAGGGAGTTAGAGAACTCTGAGATATGTGTCAGTTTGAAGACAGGCAAGATTTCCTTTAGGTGTAGCTGGTGTGTATGTTTGCCCTGGAATTGGCCTCAACTCATCCGTGCTTGGAAATAATGGTAGTTATCTGACCACTGAAAGTGTGGTGCAACTTAAACCAGGGGCAGGGAATACATTTTATGGGGACTATAGATGGGGCTTGGGCAAGCAGTCTGTATGTACATCCTGTATCTCAGAAAGACGATGGATAATTGATCAGACTTCTTCAGAATTTTCTTTTTTTAGATCATGTAAGTCTAATAGAAATATGATGTGAGCTACACAGGTAATTTTTCATTTCCTAGAGGCCACATAAAGGTTAAGCATATATGAAAAAATATGAAATTATTTCATATTTTTAATTTCACTCATTATCTCCAAAATATCTTTTTAATGTATATTCAGTATCAAGTTATTGACAACATAGTTTACATGCTCTTTTTTTCTCCCCACATCTTCAAATATCTGGTGGGTGCTTTATATTCACAGAACATTTCAACTCACATTTCAAGAGGTCAGGAGCCACAAGTAGCTAACGTCTACTTTATTGGACAGTGTGGTTCTAGAGGGGCTTGCCAGGTGGCGCTAGTGGTAAAGAACCCATCTGCCAGTGCAGTAGACATAAGAGATGGAGGTTCGATCCCTGAATTGGGAAGATCGTCTGGAGGAGGGCATGCAACCGATTCTAGTGTTCTTGCCTGGAGAATCCCATGGACAGAGTAGCCTGGTGGGTTACGGTTCGGGCCAGAGGTTGCAAAGAGTTGGACAAGACTGAAGCAACTTAGCATGCACGGATGTGGTTCTAGAGAGTTCCAGCTCTAGAAAGTAGACATGCATGTGTAAAGTCAATAGCAGATTTCCTCCCAAATTTCCGTTAAGCTCCACAGAACTTTTAAATATCAGAGAAAAGACTGAAGAAAATAGTTGGTAAAGCAGAAATGTAGTTTTAACATTGTTATTTTAGAAAGCTTTAGAAAGGAGAATCCTAGAGCCCATGCCGTGAATTAAGGAAAATCTGGTGTTTGAAAGAAGTAGATGATGCCTTTTAGGGATTTTATTCTATTAAATTAAAAAAATTATAAAATGAATCCGTACTTATTATAGAGCACCTAGATGATACAAAGTATAGAAAATAATAAAAACCATCTATAGTATCAGTACGCAGAGATGACCACCATTCAGAATTTGGGATATTGCAGTTCTCACAGGCAGATTGTTCCTATAATTGTTACTATATGGCAAATGCACTTCTCCATCTTGCTGCTATCCTTTTAATGTAGTTTCAGAGCATTTTAATATGTATAAAGCTCTTTGTAAGAATAAGTTTTAGTGTTGGGATGGTATTCCATCACATGGTGGCCATAGTTTACTGAAGTTGGTGACCTTTGGTAAGGTGAATGTTGCAATATTCTTATTAAATGGTGACCAAGACAACTAGACTCTTTAATGGAAAAGTTGCCCTCCAGTGTAGTCATCCTCACCCCTCAGGTGGGGACCTTGCCTTCCATGACTGTAGTCACAGCTGGCAACCACCTCTGCTTATTTTTTAGAGACTAGATGTAAATATCTTAGAAAAGAATTGCCCCTCCTCATGCCTAGTCACCCACTTGCTCAATCTAGGTGTGTGATACTATTTTGCCACAAGTGGATTATGACTTAAGGGTGAAAAGAAATTTTTCTACAGAGATTTTGAATGGGAAACAAGAACATTATGGAGATACTCATGAAGCATTTTCTTTCTGTCTTGTTGAACCTATGCCCCTTAGCATCTCACGGGACCCACTGGGTATAGGTATGGGGCCACCTTTGGTTAAATCATAGTTGGATTTATTTTTACTTCCCCCTTTGGCCCTCTTTCCCACCATTTGTCATTTTTTCAGGCTTTCATGACATAAATCTTGTGGAATGTTGGCTATGCACATAGCATGAAGGATTCAAACTCTCCCATTTCAGGCGGGTTGGCCAACGAAAGCAACAGAGGGTAGTGGAGATCGAGGGTAGATGTGGCTGGAAGAGGCTGGGTTAGAGGAACACATGATGATGAAAACAACAGCTCTGAGAGGGCTCCACTTCTGGAAGTTTAGCCAGGGGTGATTTCAACTGACCGATGAGCACCAGGTAATAATACAGTCCATTGGAAGTCACACAATTATGAGCTGTCCTTATATATATATTTTCTATCTCTATGCAAAGGCCTGTGAACTGCTTCTCTTGACACAATGCCTTTTGGGTGTGGTATCTGGCTATGGTAGATGCCTTCTCTGGGGATCCAAACACTTGCCTTGAAGGAAAGCTCAGGACTGTCTTCCTGGGTCTGGTCTTTTCTTCTGTTGAGCTTGGCTCCCCAAACTTCCAAGCACAGTTGGGCTGGAGGGGGTGGGGGCTCTTTGACAACTTTTTCTTTGGTCTCACACTTTCTGTCACAAGAGAGCTTTTCCTGACTTGTTGAAGAACATGAAGGCACGCAAGTGCTGGTGGGGTTTTATTAAGTTGGCAAATATTAATACAAGTTTACTTAAAACCAGTGGCTCTTCTCTCTCTCAGTCTGGCCGAGTTTACGCTTTTTTTCCCCTGGAGCTCTTTTTTGGCCCAAGCAATTCAGGGCAAGGAGTTTGAAGGGTATTTTGTTTCTGAAGTGGGCAGTCTGTAAAATAGTGGACCTTTTAACATCACACTGACAGACACTTTCAGGGCTAATATAATTGATGTATTCATAGAAGCTTAAGCAAAATAGCTTTCCAAAAGGGAGAAAAACTTGTCTTTTCACCTAAGCACTGACCGATTTGTGGTTTGGATGCTTACACGAGATGTTAAACAGACTCGATGGAAAAGGTTTGTTCGCCTCAAGTTTGCCTTTCCCTCATCTTGTAATTTTTGGCTGTGAGTCAAGTTTTTGTCCATTTCCCCTGCACTCCTTGGGTGGAGGCCAGAGCCACGGGCTTGCTCTCTCCATGGTGTTGACAGAGTGTTTTTCAGCTGTACCAAAGGCCACAGATTTTATGTCAGACTGCGAGATGCACAGCTTGATAAACATGTCTGCCTCTGGCGATTGGCAGCATTCTTTCTGGAAAAGAAAACAGAAATTGTTTTACATAAATAAGGAAAGTGGTGTGAATAGCATAGAATAACACGACTTGGAAGGTGTGTCTGAGCCCTGAACTTTTTTGCAGCGTGTTTTGGTCTTTAGCTCGCTTTATTTTTGAATTCTTTTTTCACCCCACCACCATATGATGGCTTTCAGTGGCCAGATGTGTCTGGTTCTGTAATGAACAAACAAATCAACAACTGATTTGTTTGGAAAGTTGGAGGGTGGTAAATAACTGCCGGATGGTGTTTTAAAATAGTATCTTGGCTTTAGATCCATATTTTCTTTTTCATGCTGGATGAAATGGCACCAAAGCACTTTTCATTCACTGTGGTTTAAAGATACTCCACAATGCACCCTCTCTGATATTTCCTAATGGAGATTTTTTTTTTTTAACATTCGCTTTTTTCCCTTGGCTAGGGGTCAAGCCACCAAATTTGGGTAGGGGATCAGCACATGGTTATGACACAGTTCAGTTCCATGCTAATTAGAAAACTAACCCTTCAGGGTAGCAGTCAACTCTTTACTGATTCCCACAATTGGAGGACTGGATAACTTCTTTTGACAACTCCTGATGTTTGGAGAGGACTGTTGGCTTACCACCTAAACTTCAAAGTCTCTTGTTGGGAAGGAAGAGGGGAAATCACATCCTAGTGGCAGCACTCTCTTCCTGAAGCTGCTCTGCGTTTGAGCAGATATCCTGGAAGCCTGCAGGTAATATTGCCTTTCAGGCTGACCCTCCTTTTTTAAGACTGATGGGAGGCCAGAGGGCTGTTTAGCAAGCCTGTGTGGACATGGGGTCCAGGGCCAGTCTCTGCTTTAGGTTCTGCCTCACCTGGGTACTGGCTGCCGAAAGATGCAGGCTGTCAGGTCCCTTGGAGATGGCTCACCGGATTCCTCAGTGGCACTTAACATTAACCACCCCTTCCCTGGAACCAGCGTCAGTCCCCTGATGTCATTGCACGCCTATGATTAAATGCCAGCTCCTAGAGGAGCCCAGTGACAGGGAGGGTCATCAGTAATGGGTCTGAGAGAGGCTTCAAGGCCCAGGGTAATATTTTATTCATTATCAATGTCAGTGGAGGAACTGTGAATCTGTCTGTTGGTTGGGAGCCCTTTATCTGACACCTCCCCAGGGTCAATGCTGGAGCTTCTGGTGGCTGAAATGTAGTTTTTGTTTGATGAGTGTGTGTGTGTGTGTTGGGGGATGGGTGTAAACACCTCATAATAGTATCTTATCAGGTAACAGAGCTGGATAGAGGTGAGACAGGTCATCAGTTTCAATCAACTTTAGAGAGCAGCATCCAAAATAATAATCGGTGAGTCCTAGACATGATAATTCATACATACATATAGACATGTATGTGTGCTTGTGTGTAGACACATCTATGGTGGTGTTTTTGATGTTTTAGAATGAGCTTTGATTTACTACATCCTCAGTCACGTCTTGAAGAGTCCTTGTGTGCAACTGTTCTGTCTCTGGGGGGCAGGTTCTTAACCTGGGGTCCTGCTTGGTGGTGCACAGTTGGATTTTAGTAAGGTCTGGGAATCCCTACAATCCTAAGCAAATTTTTTCATGAGAGGCTAAGTAACTCAACCTCTCCAAGCTTCTAAATTCACCTGTAAGATGGGGGAAATGATACGCAACTCACTGGGTTAGTGTGAAGATTAAACAGCAAAATGCACTTAACACCATGCCAGCCACTGAAGTATTCTCTAAATACTAGATGATACCATTATAATAATTGAGGCTGTTAGGATGTGCCTCTGTGAATTTTAGAACTGGACCTCGAACAATGGACTGGTTCCAAATTGGGAAAGGAGTACATTGAGGCTGTATATTGTCACCCATTTATTTAACTTATATGCAGAGCACATCATGCAAAATGCCGGGCTGGATGGAGCACAAGCTGAAATCAAGACTGCTGGGAGAAATATCAATAACCTCAGATAGGCAGATGACACCACCCTTATGGGAGAAATTGAAGAGGAACTAAAGAGCCTCTTAATGAAAGTGAAAGAGGAGAGTGAAAAAGCTGGTTTAAAACTTGAAACATTCAAAAAACAAAAGATCATCAAATCTGGTCCCATCACTTCATGGCAAATAGATGGGGAAACAGTGGAAACAGTGACAGACTTTATTTTCTTGGGCTCCAAAATCACTGCAGATGGTGACTGCAGCCATGAAATTAAAAGACGCTTGCTCCTTGGAAGAAAAGCTATGACAAACCTAGACAGCATGTTGAAAAGCAGAGACATTGCTTTGCCAACAAAGGTCCATATAGTCAAAGCTATGGTTTTTCCAGTAGTCATGTGTGGATGTGAGAGATGGACCATAAAGAAGGATGAGTGCTAAAGGATTGATGCTTTTGAACTGTGGTGTTGGAGAAGACTCTTGAGAGTCCCTTGGATTGCAAGGAGATCAAACCAGTCAATCCTTAAGGAAATCAATCTTGAATATTCATTAGAAGGATGGATGCCGAAGCTCTAATACTTTGGCCCCCTGATGTGAAGAGCTGACCCATTAGAAAAGATCCTGCTGCTGGGAACGATTGAAGGCAGGAGGAGAAGAGGGTGACAGAGGATGAAACGGCTGGATGGCATCATCGATTCAATGAACAGGAGTCTGAGCAAGCTCAGGGAGATAATGAAGGACAGGGAAGCCTGGTGTGCAACAGATGATGGGATTGCAAAGAGTTGGACACAACTGAGCAACTGAACAGCAACAAAAGCAATGTGAATTTTAAAGGGATGTAAGTTTTTTATCAGATGTTCAGAGGGACCTTTAGATCAAACAGGTCAAGAACCACTGTCCCTGCTACAGCCATTAAGAATAAATCTTTACTAGAGTCCAGCTCATTTTGTCGGAAATAGAAGATGAAGATGTGTGACTTGTCATGTTGACCAATCCGAGGAAATTCCTATGATCCTCCCAAAGCAGGAAGACTCAGCCAAAGTTTTATGTCACCACTGTTTTTCTTCCACCTTCTACTAGTTAAAATGATTTTGCTTAATCTCCCCATGTTTTTCTCTGAATAAAGTCCACAGGGCATAGTCATCTGTTTTGTACATAAATAAAGCCTGTTTTCCCACATCTTGCATTCTTTTGGCATCTTACCTATAACAGCAGTCATACCTTTTTAATCATTTAGTTTCATTTCATAATTATAAATTACAAGTTTCAACGCTAAACAGCAGCTTTTCTTGTGGCGTAAGTAAATGTTGCTATTCTTACTTTATAGGTTTGCAAACTGAGCCAGAGATGGGCACATTTTCTTTGTATGTGCTAAGTCAGAAATAGTTACTTTCAATTCAGGTTATGCCAAACCCACGTGCCAAGAAAAACATCACAAAGGGGACTTGCTACAGTTGAGTGGCCCAAGGAATCTATTGACCACAAACTCTTTTGGGGAAGAAGTGTCTCCCTTCTGTCATAAATCTGCAAACCCTGTAGATATGGCTGCATGGTTGAAATTACACTCCTGATAATCTCTATGATTTTTCACATAGAAACGAAGACCAATAGCTGTGAAAGTTACAGAATAAGAAATTTCACGTAGTAAAAACAGATGGTTAAGCCCTTCATCTAAAAATTAACTTAACTGCTTGAGGAAAGATATGATTATAAAGTTAAATGGCGTAATTTCATGTATGGAAATGGCTGTCCTTTCTTATATTTAAAATTTACCTTAGGACATAATTACCTCTTCACGAAGCCAATTTTTAAATGGGAAACATTCTTCTGGCTGGATGTTCTTTCCATTGCTTGGGGCCTCTGTGGAATAGCGCTACTCAGTGATCCGGGGAGATGGTGTCAGCGCTCAGAAGCGTACTTCCTCAGTGAGAGCCTCGCTGGAAAAGGGCCTCATTCATCACTATCTGTTCTCATCTGGAGGCAGCACACCAGCTTTACATCCTATGGAATTTGGCGGGAGTTCTCTGAGATGGCTCTTCTGGGGGGTGAGAAACTACGCCATATGCAGAGGGGCTTCTGGGGCAGTTGCCAAGGAGATCAGAGGGATCCCTGTTTAGTCAACTCACTTTGCTTCCCCCATATCCTCTAGGTGACTTTAGAGCCCAGTGTTGTTCTGAAGGCAGGACTCTATGGTGCACCAGCGAGAATGTAATTCAGGATCATTTCACAAATGACATTCTGCTTTCCTATCTGCAGTGACACCATTTCTCTCTGGAATTGGATTCATCAAGTCTTCCTTGTTCCCATAGCTCTTCAATTAGCCCTACAGAAAAGCCAGTTGATGTTGATTTTGCCTGAAATTTTCTTGTTATCAAGGAAGCAGAGATCTTTTGTATTCTTTGAATCTTAATCAGAAGGGAATTCCCATGCAATAACATCATGACTTATATAGCCAAATACTCATGCTGATGTTGGTCCCTGGAGTTCCAGAGACAGAGGCAGTAGCTACTTTGCTCATTCATGACATATTTGTCCAGCCCTGACTTCATTTGAGGCACCGTTGGGTGCTACAGAGACTACAACGGTGGATGGGATTTGATTCCTGCTCCAGAGGAGGCAGACGAGGTGGGGAGGATGGGCACATTCACATTGAAGAATAAAGAGAGCCTGCACAGGGCATATTGGGAAGATGCAGAATTCCTACAGAAGCTCAGAGGCAAGAGAGATTGCGTCTAGCTTTTAGATGGGGCAAAGCTTCGTGAGGAGGTGTCATTGAACTAGGTGAATATTGTGGGAAGATCCAGAAACAATAAATTAATGTGGAAATGAGATTTTTGACTGTTTGCTCCTGAAAAACATCATTCTAAGTACTTATGTTCTTTATGGTAATTAGGGTTGGATGACATACTTGACATACTTCTGCACAAACCGTGTGACTAGAAAGCAAGAAAGTGGAAAAAAAAATAAAAAAGACAAGAAAAAAGAGCAAGTCAACATGGGAATTATGGATCATAAATGGTGTCTCTTCACATCGGAATAATTTGTCAGGTCATCATGCCAGTTAAATATAATCTCTGGATTTAAAAAACACGACCAAGCTTTCAGTCCTTCATTACCAAGTGGCTATCACATGGTCTTGCCTTGTTCACAGAGGAATCTCAGCAGAGTAAGTCTATCACCCTTTCCCGGAAAGCAAGAAGGATGCATTTCCTGGCCCTGTAAATAGAACCTCTGTGAGCCTGGCCACCCCCTCTTGTCGTAGACTGCAGTCGGTGGAAGGTAACATTCCCCCTCTCTCAGTTATTTGGGCAGGAGTAATTAATGGCATAAGTGTAGGTCTGTGGCTTATGAGCAGCCAGGGTGAAAATGCTTGTCCATTTCAGCTTTCGCCTAAAGCGCCAGGACACTTACTTCCTGAGTCGATGGTGATCCTGCGATGCTAACAAAAGACCCCCATTGATCACTGCCCTCTAGTAATTGCTGCCAGTGTGAGGCTGTCCCTCACGACTTGTTGACATCTCCTGACAATTTAAATACAGCTCCTGCTAAAGGCCTGAAGCCATCACAACACAGGGTGAGGAATGAAAAGGCAAATGTGAACTTTTTCAGCAAACTCAAGTTGGAAGGTTGAGTGCAAAAATGCATCTCCAGTGATGACATTTTAAATGTGTACTAGGAGTGTTTTCAGTGGAGCCTCCAGATCCTCTTTGTGCCAACACGTTGCTGGTTAGCTCACGTTCAGTGGTCCCCATAACATTTTGTAAACGAGAACTCAGAAGGCAGTGATGTAGCCAATAGCGCGTAAACATTCCCTTGAAGATTAAACAAAGGAACCACTTTGAATCACTTTGCTGTACAATAGAAATCAAAACAACATTGTAAATCAACTCTACAGTACTTCAATAAAATAAATTTTTAAGTTACTGGGTAAGTAAGAAATACGTAGATAAGACCATGGAAGCTCCAAGGGGCGTAAGATTCCACCAGTTGTCCCATGCTCCCTAAAGTCACGGGAGGCTGGACTTTAGTTAGTTACACATATTAGTATCTTAGGGCAGTAGAATCAGAATAATGTAAAAGAATTTTGAAGTTTTCATAGTAAGAAAAGACCAGACTGTAGCCCCTTCTCTCTCAAGCCTGACTTTTCAGAAGGAAAAGTCTCATTCCAGGACTGGGGGTGAAATTGTGGCAGCCATTCATCTGGACTCAACACTGAGCAAACAGTCATGAGGGCTCAGCAAAATGGCCTTGGACCAAATCTAGCCTAATGCCAGTTGTTAGTAAAGTTTTACTAGAACACAGTTACAACCATTTATTTACTTAGGGCTGCTTCTGCTTCGTAGGGCAGAGGTGAGTAGTTGAGGTAGAGACTGCATGACCTACAAAGCTGAAAATATTTCCTGTCCAGGTCTTTATAGAAAAACTTGCTTGACAATTTTCATACTAACTCATTGAACCGAGCTTTCAGTAGGAAGGTCTGTAATCTTAGAGAAGCTGTGCGGTTCATTATGGACTTTGAGGACTAGAAAACTGGGCTTGAGAGAGATGGGGCCGAGTCTGGTCTTTTCTTATTATGAAAACTTTAAAATTTGTTTGCATTATTCTGATTCTATTGCCCTAAGATACTAGTGCTTGTAGCTAACAAGTCCAGCCTCCCATGATTTTAGGGAATGTGGGACAACTGGTGGAATCTTAAGTCCCTTGGAGCCCCCATGGTCTTAGCTGCTTATTTCTTATTTAAAACTTTATTTTATCAAAGTACTATATAGTTGATTTACAGTGTTATGTTAATTTCTGTTGTACAGCAAAGTGATTCAGTCATACACATATGCATATTCTTTTATGTATTCCTTTTATATGTATTATGATAGGATATTGAATATGGTTCCCTGTGCTCTACAGTAGGATCTTGTTTGTGTCTGCTTGTCCCAAACTCCCGATCTATTCCTTCCCCACTGCCCCTCTCCCCTTTGGCAACCACAAGTCTGTTTTCTGTGTGTGTGAGTCTTGAACTCCTGATTTCTAAAGTGGAGGTGTAGAAGCTCAACATGAGATTTTGACTGGCTTTCGGTTAAATGGCAACCCGCTCCAGTGTTCTTGCCTGAAGAATCCCAGGGACGGGGGAGCCTGGTGGGCTGCCGTCTATGGGGTCGCGCAGAGTCGGACACGACTGAAGCGACTTAGTAGTAGTAGTAGTAGATGACTATAAACATTCCCAGCACCACAGGTAGATTTAGCAAAAGTTTGGCGTGCTTTTTCTGACATTCCATAGTTAAGTTCATACTTTCTGGACTGCTTAGAGAAATAATTCTTCTTTATAACTGGAAAGGAATTGACCTTTAAGGCACCAAACGGCTATAATGTTAAAATTTTAGTAGTTGTTTGGGTTGTAAACTCTAAAATGTACTTCTACTCAGTATGTCCCTGATCTGGGTCTGTCACCAACATGGGTGCTGAATTGAGACCCAGCGCTCAGCCTCCTCCTCCTTTTCCTTCCCCTTTCTACTACCAGCTTTGTAAAGCTCTCATACACATACAAAAGATGTCCTTTGCCTTGGATAAAAAGCCAGTGGGTAACTGTGTTGAGNATGTCCCTGATCTGGGTCTGTCACCAACATGGGTGCTGAATTGAGACCCAGCGCTCAGCCTCCTCCTCCTTTTCCTTCCCCTTTCTACTACCAGCTTTGTAAAGCTCTCATACACATACAAAAGATGTCCTTTGCCTTGGATAAAAAGCCAGTGGGTAACTGTGTTGAGAAAGACTCTGAGGATGCATTCAGGAGCAGTAGGAAAAAGATCCATGACGGATGATTGATGTCTGTGATAATTCAAGAGGGGAAGTCACCTAGCTTATGCTCTGTAACTCTAACCTTGCTCTGTGGCTTCCCGGATTTCTCAGTTGATGAGTAGGCTTTAGTTTCTTTACCGGAAGTCTTTCTCTTTTCTGCTGTCAGCAGGGCTGAGACTCCACGCTCCTGTCACCAGGTCTTATCAGCCCCGCATAGTCTGTAACCTTTGGTTACTTCACTTTGTCACCCTCTTTCCAGATTTATGAAGGCTCCTCTTGACTGTAATGACTTCCCTGGAGAAGTCTGTCTTTCTGACCCGTGTGCTCAATGAGGTGCTTCTTTCTGCTCCCTGGGGCCACTGTCAAATTGTGATCAGACAAGGTTGCCTGGGTAAAGGGAGGGGGTGGAAGCTTAAATCCAGAGTGCACCCTACTCCTTTCACATTTCTATTTAATGGAAGGACCTTCCTTTCCCTTCTCTCTCTTTTTTATCCATTACTCACAGATTCCTATTTTATTAAGTGGATTATCATCCATTTGTTTTGATGCTCAAATTGCCTCAAATTTGGCCAGTGGGAACACTTTCAAGGGGCATCCTGTGTGCTTTTGATAGATCTCTATCATTTTGATGAGAGCTTTCTTCCTTTCTGCACAATAAAATATTCCAGACTCATCTTTACCTTCTCTGCCCCAGTCCTGGAATCAGTCATTTCTCCAGAGAGCCCTGGTTCCTTTTAGTTGTGAGTGATACTTAGATACCAAGACTTTGGTGCCAGCTGTGCTCACAGCTAACTGGAGTGTAATTGACTTCATGTATTTTCCTTTTTTAAAAAAAGATTATTTTTACGTATTTACTTATTTGGCTGCACTGGGTCTTTGTTGTGTCATGTGGGGTCTTTAGTTGCAGCACACAAACTCTTATTTGCAGCAGGATTTGGTTTCCTGACCAAGGGTCAAACCCGGGCCCCCTGCATTGGGAGCGAAGAGACAGCCACTGAACCACCAGGGAAGTCCTCTGATTTTAGAATTTAAAACATTTAGGACGTTATTAATGATATTATGAGTTGATATTGATACTGTCAATTCCAATCCAAACCCACAGATTCTTCCTTGTGTTCCCCATTCCATTTTTATATGTCTTTATAGTTAGACCCTTGAATGTCAGCATCACTAATCCATTTACTCATTTGTTCTGTTTTATAATGTGTTTAATTTATATTTGAATCTATTCTCCCTTGGACATCATGTAGTTACTGAGATACTTTTGTCTTTTCTGTTTCTTTCTTTTCTTAGTAAAATGAACTCTACTTCTTCCTGTTTCTTGTCCATTTTTAGTTTTTGTTTTTGAATATATGTACATGTGTGTTTATTTGAAAGTAACTCAATCTCAATCAGTATAATCTCAATACTCAATCAGTATTGTGTTATATGTGTCTCTGCTTCATGGTTGGATTTTTCAGGGAGAGTTTTTATTAACTAAAATATCTTTTACAGTTTTGTTTTCTTTTTACAGTGGTATTACATACAGTGGGTTGGATTTTTTTTTGATTCCCAGGCATTTTGTGGACAAATTTTCTCTCCATGAGAAACTATTGTGCATCTCATTTTTGGTAATAAAGTTCAGTATCCATAAAGGATAATATTGCTGGTGATAGCAGTGGGGTTGACTGAAATCAGCCGAGATGCTGTAATGCTTTTTGTTTCTATAGAAATTCTAAAAATTTCTTAGTTTTTACCTTCTTTTATTCTTCTATCCTCATTGCTGCATCTCTAAGGCACATGGCTCATTTTCTATGTTTCTGATTCTTTCCTAGAAAGAATGATTCTTCAAGGCTGCCACCTCTGTCTTGTTCACTTTCAAATCTCTTCCAATAGCAGTTCCCTGAACCACCAAGTGCCTGATCACTGTTTAATATTTTGTCAGTTAGGGTAAGTCTTGCCCTTTCTGAGACTTTCTCCTTTGTCTTCAGACCAGAAATCTTCTCCTACTGTTACTTTTTTGCTTCTAGGTATATAGGTCAGCTCTGACTTGACTTGGCTCTGCTGAGTTCCACTTTTCTTTTCGTTCTAGGACTTAGGTTGAAGCAGCTGTCCTTATCTGGGACATATTCTTCTCATGGCAGAGGGGAGGAACAAAGAAGTTGACCCAAACTATTCAAGCACATCCAAAGCTTCTGCTTAGCTATGGTCTACATAATATTTGGGGCTTCCCTGGTGGCTCAGACTGCAAGGAATCTGCCTGCAATGTGGGAGACCCAGGCTTGATCCCTGGGTCAGGAAGATCCCCTGGAGAAGAGAATGGCTACTCACTCCAGACCAGATGGTGACTGCAGCCATGATATTAAGATGCTTGCTCCTTGGAAGAAAAGCTGACAAACATAGACAGCATATCAAAAAGCAGAGACATTACCTTGCCTACAAAAGTCTGTATAGTCAAAGTTACGATTTTCCAGTAGTTGTGTATGGAGGTGAGAATTGGACCGTCATGTTGAGGTTTGACAGAAAACAACAAAATTCTGTAAAGCAATTATCCTTCAAGTAAAAAAAAAAAAAAAATGCTGAGCACTGAAGAATTGATGCTTTTGAACTGTGGTGTTGGAGAAGACTCTGGAGAGTCACTTAGACTGCAAGGAGATCAAACCAGTCCATCCTAAAGGAAATCTGTCCTGAATATTCATTGGAAGGACTGATGCTCTAGCTGAATCTCCAATATTTTGGCCACCTGATGAGAAGGGCTGACTCATTGGAAAAGACATTGATACTAGGAAAGACTGAAGGCAGGAGAAGTGGATGACAGAGGATGAGATGATTGGATGGCATCACTGACTCAATGGACATGAGTTTGAGCAAGCTCCAGGAGTTGGTGATGGACAGGGAAGACTGGTATGCTGCAGTCCATAGGGTTGCAGAGTTGGACACGACTGAGTGGCTGAACTGAACTGAACCCACTCCAGTATTCTTGCCTGGAGAATTACATGGACAGAGGAGCCTGGCGTGCTACAGTCCATGAGGTGGCAAAGAGTTGGACACAACTTAGCAACTAACACTTTCACAAAATATTTGCTAGTATTCTACTGGCAAAGGCAAGTCCCATGGCCAAGCCTCCCAGTGTGGCCAGAAAGTAGATTTTGCCCACAGGCAAGCACAGAAAAGGCGAAGCATGGCTTCTGCTTTTATAGGGAAGATGTTTAAATGCTCAAGTGCATAGTAAATCTTCCAGTGGGAGGTTTTTTTTTTTTTTAAGCAGAATTTCCCAAACTAATTGACCACAGAACCCAGAACCCTTTGCTTGAGGTCCGTCTCAAATTCCCCAGAGAACGCTTTGGGAAATGCTGCTCTGATTCATCGTGAGGTGTTAGAACCAACCTTAGAAAAAACATTGCTTTGAAAGTCTGGGTGAAAGGAGTATATAGAGTTCTGAAACTCATGTTTCAGTGAGTGAGAACCAGACATGAAAACCTTCCCATGTCAGCAAGTCCAATGCCTCTTTATTAGCTAACACGTCTTCAGCCCTGAAGAGCTGTAAAAAATAGATTTGGAAAAGAATCTTTTAAGTTCTCATGCTTTCTGATCCTTATAGATCATCAGTAATCTCTCTAGAAACCAGGCCTCTCCCAACCACCATTTTTTTCCCTCAAATAATTTGTTGCTAAGGAATTATCATTTATATTTCTTCAAATAATAAAACCAAGCATCTCCATTTGGTGGTTTTATGTCTCTTTTCTGCATGAGTTTTATTTTTCTCAGATTCTAACATCAGTCAAAACTGAACTGTTAGGAGAAGGCAATGGCAACCCACTCCAGTACTCTTGCCTGGAAAATCCCATGGACGGAGGCACCTGGTAGGCTGCAGTCCACGGGGTCGCACAAAGTTGGACATGACTGAAGTGACTTAGCGGCAGTAGCAGCACATAGTTACAAGCATAATGTAGATGGATCCTAAACTGCATATCATGTATAATTCATAAATGAGATTGTGCTGACATAAAGAAATGATCCTCTTAAGTGTAGATTTAATGGACTTTTAGATATGCAGATGACACCACCCTTCTGGCAGAAGTGAAGAGGAGCTAGAAAGCCTCTTGATGAAAGTGAAAGAGGAGAGTGAAAAAGTTGGCTTAAAGCTCACCATTCAGAAAATGAAGATCATGGCATCCGGTCCCATCACTTCATGGGAAATAGATAGGGAAACAGTGGAAACAGTGTCAGACTTTATTTTTGGGGGCTCCAAAATCACTGCAGATGGTGATTGCAGCCATGAAATTAAGACACTTACTCTTTGGAAGGAAAGTTATCACCAACCTAGTAGCATATTGAAAAGCAGAGACATTACTTTGCCATCAAAGGTGCATCTAGTCCAGGCTATGGTTTTTCCAGTGGTTATGTATGGATATGAAAGTTGGACTGTGAAGAAAGCTGAGCACCAAAGAATTGATGCTTTTGATCTGTGGTGTTGGAGAAGACTCTTGAGAGTCCCTTGGACTGTAAGGAAATGCAACCAGTCCATTCTAAAGGAGATCAGTCCTAGGTGTTCATTGGAAGGACTGATGCTAAAGCTGAAACTCCAGTACTTTGGCCACTTCATGTGAAGAGTTGACTCATTGGAAAAGACTTTGATCCTGGGAGGGATTGGGGGCAGGAGGAGAAGGGGACAGCAGAGAATGAGATGACTGGATGGCATCACTGACTCAATGGACATGAGTTTGGGCGAACTCTGGGAGTTGGTGATGGACAGGGAGGCCTGGCATGCTGCGATTCGTGGGGTTGCAAAGAGTTAGACACGACTGAGCAACTGAGCTGAACTGAAGTGACACAATATCCTTTCTGTGTTGGTGCTTATATTTAAGACTATAAATCTCATCAGCTTTTGCACAGTTAATGTCTCTATTAGACTCTTTAGAAAAGTATCTTTTCTGTGTTGGTGCTTATATTTAAGACTATAAATCTCATCAGCTTTTGCACAGTTAATGNAGTGGTCATGTATGGATGTGAAAGTTGGACTGTGAAGAAAGCTGAGCACCAAAGAATTGATGCTTTTGATCTGTGGTGTTGGAGAAGACTCTTGAGAGTCCCTTGGACTGTAAGGAAATGCAACCAGTCCATTCTAAAGGAGATCAGTCCTAGGTGTTCATTGGAAGGACTGATGCTAAAGCTGAAACTCCAGTACTTTGGCCACTTCATGTGAAGAGTTGACTCATTGGAAAAGACTTTGATCCTGGGAGGGATTGGGGGCAGGAGGAGAAGGGGACAGCAGAGAATGAGATGACTGGATGGCATCACTGACTCAATGGACATGAGTTTGGGCGAACTCTGGGAGTTGGTGATGGACAGGGAGGCCTGGCGTGCTGCGATTCGTGGGGTTGCAAAGAGTTAGACACGACTGAGCAACTGAGCTGAACTGAAGTGACACAATATCCTTTCTGTGTTGGTGCTTATATTTAAGACTATAAATCTCATCAGCTTTTGCACAGTTAATGTCTCTATTAGACTCTTTAGAAAAGTATCTTTTCTGTGTTGGTGCTTATATTTAAGACTATAAATCTCATCAGCTTTTGCACAGTTAATGTCTCTATTAGACTCTTTAGAAAAGTATCTTTTATGGTTAATAAAATGTAAAGACTGCACCTGCTATTATCTTAGCTTTCATTCTTACATATTTTCACAGGGAACCTGTTTTAATGAATTTATTTTGAGAAGTTTTAAATCAAATTCTATGTCAGGATTTTACATTAATGTCCAATAGGTGGTTAGATTTGTTCAATGTTAAAATAGGTATTTGGAGAAGGCAATGGCACCCCACTCCAGCACTCTTGCCTGGAAAATCCCATGGATGGAGGAGCCTGGTGGGCTGCAGTCCATGGGATCGCTAAGAGTCTGACACAACTCAGCGACTTCACTTTCACTTTTCACTTTAATGCATTGGAGAAGGAAATGGCAACCCACTCCAGTGTTCTTGCCTGGAGAATCCCAGGGACGGGGGAGCCTGGTGGGCTGCCGTCTATGGGTTTGCACAGAGTCGGACATGACTAAAGCGACTTAGCAGCAGCAGCAAAATAGGTATTATGGTAACTTCCTCATCAGTTAAATTACTAATTTAAAGTATAACATGTTTTTTATTAAGGGAAACTAACTTATAGAGAAGTTTGGCTGAGAATAGACAACTGTTAAGGCCCTTTGTTGTACAGAATCCTGTGCTTTAATAAATCATGATGCTGTAATTGAAAAAAAAAAGAACTGAGCTGTTTAACTCACTAATTGTATCACCTAGCTTGGTATCTGATATGTGAATAATAAATTGCTTTTAATGATGAAAAATTGCTTATCTGTGGGTTTTGGCTATATGCAAAGCAGAGAAACAAAACTGAAATTAGGGATACACATTATTTCTTTATAGCATAAGATAAGTGTTTCAGAATCTTGAAGTTATGTGATACAGGTCATTGGGCTGAAAGATAAAGTGGAAATAAGGGTGTCCTCATTTGACTACCCTACCTGGGGTCAACTTATTGGGTAATTTATTATTCTTTAGTCTTCTCACCTTCAAAATAAGAAATCCTACATAGAGTCTTGAAGAAATTCTGCTAAGGAAGACTGAAAAGATGAGAAAAGTGTTGCAGAGGGATAGAAATGTACTGTACAGAGTTGTTTAAGTGTTCATTTTCTTTTTATCCAAATATGTGATCTTTCAAGCCTTTGTTTTCTAAGGTGTTTGTTATGATAAACTATATATATATATATATATATACACACAAAACAAAATTGATCCTTTTATAGTTTCCAAGTGTAGAATTCAATAGTTTTTAAGTATATGCATGACTGTTGTGCTGCCATCACCACCACTCACTCCCAGAACTCTTTGACCATTCTAAACAGAAACTCTACCCCTTAGGCAAAACCTCTGCCTTCTCCCCACCCTCAGCCTCTGGTAACTTCCAGCTGATCTTCTGTCTCTATGAATTTGCCTATCCTAGGTGTCCTATATGAGTAAAATCATATAATATTTGTCCTATTGTGTCTGCTTATTTCTCTCAGCATAACATTTTCAAGTGTCACCCATTTTGTTGTATGTATTTGCCTATTCTAGCTGTCTTACATGAGTGAAATCATATAATATTTGTCCTATTGTGTCTGTTTTCATTTATTTTTACAGCCAAATGACATTCCCTTGGAAGTGTCTACCATATTTTGTTTATCATTCATCTGTTGATGGATACTTGGGTTGTTTCCACATTTTGGCTACTGGGAATAATGCTGTTATGAACATTGATGTGTAAGTTTACCCTTTTCTGGAAAATCCCAGTCGAACTCTGCAATCTTGAAGTCCTGACACACAGCTCTGGGTGGAGGTAGGAGTGTCTGACTCTTTGTGACTATATAGACTATAGCCTGCCAAGCTCCTCTTTCCATGAGATTCTCCAGGTAGGGACACTGAAGCAGGTTGCCATTTCCTACTCCAGGGGATCTTCCTGACTCCAGGGATCAAACTCTTGCCTCTTTTTTGTCCTGCATTGGTAAGTGGGTTCTTTACCATTAGCACCACCTGGAACGCCTGAGTGGAGGAGGTACAGCATCTGACGAATAAAGTTCAAGTGGCAGCAGGCAAATAGTTAAAATTCTGGCTTGACATTTTATAAACTTGGTTATCCCTTCCTTTTTTTCTTTTCCTTAGGGTAGAACTTTTCCTAGAATCAAGTTCAGCTCTTAGAACCACCCTCATGGGTGACTGATGGACAAAGCAATAAAGCTGACTGAATCCTGTTCCTTTCCATATTAACGAGGCCATTTGCTGCTGTGCAATTGGCTGTATTACAACTGAGTGACAGTTGTTTAATATTCTAATTACATAAACTTTCTATTTTATGGTTTTGCCATTTGACATATTAGATTTCATAAAGTGATTGAATTTGTATGTAGGAGCCATGTTTATTAATGGGGACTGACACAGTTCTAGTAAGAATTTATGTTAAACTGACTGAGAGATGTGGGAAATCCATGGTGAGTGTTTGAGGAAAGCTGGAGAACAAACTGACCAGAGTCTTTTCTGTTTAAGTTTCACAAGAACATTTCTTGGAGATGAAATACATGTTTTCACTCATTTGGACACATTCTGCGATGATTGGATGTGAGATGAGGGAAGACTGGCTCAGAATAAGAATTTACAGAGGCCAAAAGTCACAGGAATTACTCTGTAAAGAGATTGCTGGAGGCAGGGGCGGGGGCACAGGAAAACACTTAAAGAGTCTGATTTTATTATCTTTTTCTTTCCGAATGCTTTCCTGACTGTGGGTATAATTGTGTAGGAGTTAGCAGAAGCTTCAGGCCTGTATTTTTTCTGGAAGATAGCTAATGTCTACTCATTCCAAGCTAGATAGCTGGGTTTGGAGCCATCTCTCGGGGCAGCTGTGGTCTAAAAATGTGGCAGCCCGGTTTTTGCTTTTGCACTCAGCTTAGAGCTGAATCAAACTGAGACTCAGCCAGGAGGCTTCAACAGTTTATAATTTAGTGAAGTTAGACTTGCCCTAGTCTCAAAAAGTGGTTTAAATTGAGTTTAAACCGATTTTTGCAACACTCTAGTTCAGTATTGAAAGTGAAAGTCACTCAGTCCTGTGTGACTCTTTGTGCCCCATGGACTCTACAGTGTCCATGGAATTCTCCAGGCCAGGATACTGGAGTGGGTAGCCTTTTCCTTCTCCAGTGGATCTTCTCAANTAAACCGATTTTTGCAACACTCTAGTTCAGTATTGAAAGTGAAAGTCACTCAGTCCTGTGTGACTCTTTGTGCCCCATGGACTCTACAGTGTCCATGGAATTCTCCAGGCCAGGATACTGGAGTGGGTAGCCTTTTCCTTCTCCAGTGGATCTTCTCAACCCAGGGATCAAACCCAGGTCTCCTGCATTGCAAACAGATTCTTATCAGCTAAGCCACAAGGGGAGCCCAAGAATACTGGAATGGGTAGCCTATCCCTTCTGCAGTAGATGTTCCCAACCCAGGAATCTCACCGAGGTCTCCTGCATTGCAGGCAGATTCTTTACCAGCTGAGCTATGAGAGCAAGATCCAAACAAATCAGACAACCATAATCTTTTTCATTTTCTGGGATAGTATAGTTTAAGCTCTATTTTTAAATTTGTAGGCTAGCAAGGTTAAAAATAATAAAGCAAACATTTAAAGCAAAAAATGATAAAAGGATTCTACCCCTAATCAGGTTACAACTTTGAAAAAGGATTCTATATAAAGTTTTTAACTGATGAAGATAATACAATTATCTTACAGAAAATATAGAAAAGAAAAAAAAATTACTCATAGCTCAGCATCCTAAAGTAGCTACTATGAACTTTGGTAAAATTCTTTACCATCTTTTCCCTCAGTGTGACTATTTATCTATGTTTTAATCTATTTTTCTTTACATATTTGTCATTGTAAGTTAAAGACAAATTTGCTTCTTATTCTTTTTACTTAATGTTCCATCAAAACATTTCTCAAGTTTCCATATTTTCTTTTTTGAAAATTATTACTTATTTTTGACTGCCCTGGGTCTTCATTGTCCGGGCCACACTTTCTCTAGTTGCAGTCAGTGGGGGCTACTCATTTTTGTGGTGGGTGGGCTTCTCACTGAGGTGGCTGCTCATGCTGTGGAGCACCGGCTTTAGGCATGCTGGCTTCAGAAGTTGCAGAGCTTGGGTTTAGTAGTCTCAGTATGCAGGCTTATTTGCCACTTGGCATGTGGAATCTTCCCGGACCAGGAATTGAACCTGTATCCCCTGCATTGGCAGATCGAAGCTTTCTCACAGGACCACCAGGGAAGTCCCTCCATATCTTCTCCATAGCTGTAACTTTAAGTGGCCTACTTGAGGGAGAGCATGTAATGTAGAGGATTCACCTCACTTCCAGTTTTATAGTAAACCAGACCATGTGCATTTGCATATTTGTCTTTGAGATTTCAGCTCAAGCAATTCTAAAGGTCCAGGGCATGTGATAGGGAGTAATCTTAGCAAAGCATCAGGGGAATGTGAATCATAAGATTAGAGTCCAGGAGCTAGCCAAACAGTCCTTGAACTGACTGCCCAATATCAAGATATGAGCATTTGTCTATTTGTCCCATTTGAATTTTATGGAGGAAAATATTTATTAGTTGTATAACAAATGACCAAAAACTTAGAAGTTTAAAACAATATACATTTATTGTTTAGTTCGTGATTCTGTGGTTAGCTGAGGTGGCTAGGAGAATTCTGGCCTGGGATGGCTTGGTTGGGGCTGGATAGCCTTGGAAGGGCTCAAGCACATACCTGGGGTTTGCAGGCTGTTGGTGAGTGTGCCTCAGTTTTTCAGCACAGAACCTTTCAGCAGACTAGATTGGACTCACAGAGGCCTCAAGGTTCAAGTGCAGAAAGAGAAACCAAAATTCACATGCAAATATTTCCCAATCATTTTCTTATTTATTTATTTATTAGTCTCAGTATGCAGGCTTATTTGCCACTTGGCATGTGGAATCTTCCCGGACCAGGAATTGAACCTGTATCCCCTGCATTGGCAGATCGAAGCTTTCTCACAGGACCACCAGGGAAGTCCCTCCATATCTTCTCCATAGCTGTAACTTTAAGTGGCCTACTTGAGGGAGAGCATGTAATGTAGAGGATTCACCTCACTTCCAGTTTTATAGTAAACCAGACCATGTGCATTTGCATATTTGTCTTTGAGATTTCAGCTCAAGCAATTCTAAAGGTCCAGGGCATGTGATAGGGAGTAATCTTAGCAAAGCATCAGGGGAATGTGAATCATAAGATTAGAGTCTAGGAGCTAGCCAAACAGTCCTTGAACTGACTGCCCAATATCAAGATATGAGCATTTGTCTATTTGTCCCATTTGAATTTTATGGAGGAAAATATTTATTAGTTGTATAACAAATGACCAAAAACTTAGAAGTTTAAAACAATATACATTTATTGTTTAGTTCGTGATTCTGTGGTTAGCTGAGATGGCTAGGAGAATTCTGGCCTGGGATGGCTTGGTTGGGGCTGGATAGCCTTGGAAGGGCTCAAGCACATACCTGGGGTTTGCAGGCTGTTGGTGAGTGTGCCTCAGTTTTTCAGCACAGAACCTTTCAGCAGACTAGATTGGACTCACAGAGGCCTCAAGGTTCAAGTGCAGAAAGAGAAACCAAAATTCACATGCAAATATTTCCCAATCATTTTCTTATTTATTTATTTATTTTATTTTTTAGAGCTTCCATTTTACTTTACAGTACTCTATTGGTTTTGGCATACATTGACATGAATCTGCCACGGGTGTACTTCCATCATATTTGCCAGTGTTCCATAGGCCAAAGTAAGCTCTATGACCAAGTCCAGACCAAAGGATGGATAAACAGATTTTACCTCTTAAAGTGTAGAGAAGCAATACCATGTTGCCAAGGAGCATGCATACTGAAATGGAAACAATTATTCTTTGCAAATAAACTAACACAATTTCGTATATAGATATATGGTTAACTTTGGGAATCTGCAAATATCTCTGGAAGATTCTACCAGAAATCCAAGGGCCATACAGGTTGCAATTCATGGTGGTGGAGGAATCACTTGTAGTCATGGGCAAGTATTATAAATAATACTTTAATGAGCTTCTTTGTGAATATGTTTTAAATAATATTTTGAGTGATTTTTTAAAAGATAGATTCCCAGAAGAGGAATTACTGGGGCAAGGAGAATGAACATTTTTATGTCTTTTACTTATTTCAAACTTGTTTTTCAAAAAGTTGTGGTGAATCATGTGCTGTCAGCAATGTAGTTTTGATTATGGATGAGATTACCTGTTTAACTGCACTTCAGTTAGCACTGAATGTTATCATTAACAAAATTTGGTAGTGGAAAAGTTAAAAAATGGTTCCTAATTTCTAGGGGTGTTTATTAGTCTTCTAGGGCTGCCATACAAAATACCACCACGTGGGTGGCTTAGACAACAGAAATTTATTTTCTCACAGTTCTAGCAGCTCAAAGTCCAAGATCAAGGTGTTGGCAGGTCTGGTTTCTCCTGAGGCCTCTTTCCTTTGACTTGCAGACGGCCGTCTTCTCCCTGTGTCCTCACGTGGCCTTTTCTGTGTGTGCGTGCAACTTAGATGTCTATTTTCTTATAAGGGCAGCAATCACACTGAATTAGGGCCCAGTTTTTAAGTCTTAATTTAACCTTAATTACCACTTTGAAGGCTGGATGTCCAAATACAGTCACAGTGGAGGCTAAAGCTTCTATATATTCACTTTGAAAGAATACAGTTCAGTTCATAACAGAATAGATCTAGGTTTTGTGGAGTCTGAAGCTTATATAATTTGGGAGCATTCTTTAGACCTCCCTGGTGGCTCAGTGGTAAAGAATCTGCCTGCAATGCAGGAGCCACAGGAGAGATAGGTTTGATCCCTGGATTGGGAAGATCCCCTGGAGGAGGAAACAGCAACCCGCTCCAGTCTTCTTGCCTGGAGAATCCCATGGACAGAGGAGCCTGGCGGGCTACAGTCCACAGGGTCACAAAGAGTCTGACATGACTAAAGTGACTTAGCAGCAGCTAAGGATATTGTTTTTGAGTAAAGAGAGGCAGGCAAAGAGTGTTATCCTTTAACAGAGGATTGAAGCTTTGGGTTTAAAGAGACACATAAGGTTTTTAGCAAAGGGCTTACTCGCTCCAGTGGAGCAGCAAACCACTTATCTGGTGCTTTTGGTGACCAGAGATATGTCTTATTACCTTAAGTATTACTGCTGTCATCTGAGCATTGATAGCTGAAACATGACTAGGAGGAAACAGGTCTTCATTCTTAGGTAGCATGAAGCTACTTACCCCTGGGAGAGGAAGCACACCAATTGCCTGATGCCAGATTTTCAAAGGATAGGTTATCATACTGGGAAGAAAGGTGGCATTGAATTCTTCAGTGTGTGTATTTGAAGTGAAGGTACTGAAAAATAAAGTTTGGAGTGCTAATAATAAGCTTTTGCTCTTAAAAACTTTGAATGGGCCAGTGCTGGCTACAGAAGACAGGTTAGTTTTGTCCTGGTGGAGAGTTTGTTCACATGGAGAATCTGTTGTTTTAGAAATGTCTGTTTGCTGCTATTTCTGCTTCCCTCCCTGTCAGACACAGGGTCCTGAACACAACTTGGGACTCATGGGAAGGGGTGGGACTCTGAGGGGACAGACATTGCTTTAGACCAATGAGAATGTAGAGAATGAAACAAGGGTCTTTAGAGGTTCAAAGAAGTTGGAAAGTTGGTTTGCCAATGGGCTGGGTAAAAGGCAAAAGTAACATGGGCATAGAGGTAAAGAAATTAAGAAGAGAAACTCTTGTGAAATAACATGTTTTTTAAAAATAAATAAAGTAGTTAACATTTTAATATATTTATTTGTCTTTGGCAGTGCTGGGTCTTTGTTGCTGTACAGGCTTTCTTCTAGTGCTAAGATCGCGGGTTACTCTCTAGTTGCAGTGGGAGAGCTTCTCAATGCGATGGCTTCCCTTGTTGTAGAGCGTAAGCTCTAGGACGTGCAGGCTTCAGCAGCTGCTGCATGTGGGCTTAGTACTGTGGTTCCCGAGCTCTAGAGCACAGGCTCAAGAGTTGTGGCACACAGCTTAGCTGCTTTGCACCATGTAGGATCTTCCCAGATCAAGGACTGAAGAGCATCTCCTGCATTGGCAGGCAGATTCTTTACCACTGAGCCACCAGGGAAACCCAGGAAATGACATATTTAAAGATACATTAATTACATACCAAAAAGGTAAATCTGTCTTTCTTTCCATCTTGCTAAATAATACAGATAATTCATATAGCTATGGAGATCATTATTCAAAATCACTGTGAACTTTCTGCCTCCTGGAAGATGGCCAGGGAGATTCCCAGAGATTAAAGGGGCCTGTCTTAACCACCAACCTGAGTTACTACTGACACTGATACCAAACATGTAGAAAAATATTAGCGTTTCCTAGTCAAACAAATATGATACAGTCTGGGGACACAGGGTTATCTAATTTTTCTTTGAAAAGATAACATTTAAGAAAGCACAAGTTCAAACAGGAAAATCACTCTGCATAGCATGATGAGTGATGTAAAGTGGGGTAAGCCTCCCCATCCTCTGAGAACAAGCAAGGGTTTGTCTCAAGGATGGAGGGAAAAAGCACCCCCTGATTTTCTGAGTTTGTTCTGAATAAAATTCATGATTAGAATCTACGAGTGTACTTTCTTTATCCTCCTTTTGCCCTTCTTAATTTTTTTTTACCTCCTATTATATATATACACATATACATATATATATCAATATATATTTTGTCCTCCTATTTTTAATGGGGCTATCTCAGTGGATGTTGAACTAATCTGAATGTTCAGAAAGAGTACATTTCCTAAGTAAACAAACACAACCCAGCTTAAATAGAAAGGAAGGCAGTCTTGTCAACCCGAAAGGACCCAGCACATGGTAATTTTTGTAACTGAAGTATTCCAGGGATTTCAGAGTGCAGGAACAATCCATAAAAAAATGGGAACTGGACCACACAAAAACGCCCCCTTGGCTCCAGCCAGGCATGTTTGAAAATAAGCAGACTGTTGAGAGTAGGAAGCAGGGGGGTTGCATCAAATGATCTTTGTAGATGTCTTTCTAAAATTAAAATCCTCTCTAAACTTCTTCCAGGTAGTTGTCTGATGGGGCTGGAGGCTGTGAAACCCAAGTGTTGCCGAGAGGAAGACAGACTGCCGAGGTCAGGGCTAGAATGACATGACCTTGAGACTTTTTGTTTTCTTTCTCAAGGTCTTTTATATGCATCATTAGAGTACAGTCTCAAGCCTGAGATTCCAGCAAAATTCATATCCACTGAGAATATATTATACCTTATGCACAGAACTAGATGGCTTTGTAGACATTCTTTCATTTGGATTCTTCAAAGACAACATCTAATTATCCCCAGGGAAGTCATAGCTGAAAAGATCAGATGGTGAGAGAGTGCCTCAATCTATTACAGACCTGGTTTTCTTTGAACATTCTCTGCCACAGTCAAAGATGCTTTCTTGATTATCTGTTGGTAAGATCCTTGATTGTTCAAATTCTCTGAATAACCATCATTGGAGCAATCAGATAATTTTTAAAAACAGGAGGAAAGATGTTAATGTTCTAAAATATCATTTATCTATGGTTCTTGCAGCTTCCATTCTAATTCCAAGGGAAGGGCTATGGGTACCAGAGTCCAGGTGAGAACTATGGTACTTCCAAGGATTGGCAGAACACAGGGAGATAAAGCAAGACCCATTATCTTTCCACTGGGGTGTCCGTATAGCCTCTCAGAGACGGAAGTCATGATTTCCTTCAGTATAAGTGGAAGCTTTTGACTGGTTGCAAGGAGAGCCTGGATTTGTTTAATTTGGAGTAAAGTTTTATGAGTTAGTCTCTAGTGAGGGAAAGCAGCAGTAAACACAGAACATACTGGTCATTATTCCAAGTGTTTCTACGTTCTTTCTCATGCCTGAAAGGAAAAAAATTTCAAAAAAAAAAAAACAGCGGGGGAGGCATGGTGCTCAAATATGTGGTGTGTGTGTATGATTTTGTTTTGACCAAACCATCTGGTGACAGCATGCCCCAGGAGTATGAAGGCAAACATTTACCAGGAGATTCACATGGTTTCTGCTGTGTATACACATATTTGTAGAAGACTCTTCATGTTTCTAGAAAGTGGAGATAAACATAGATTTCTCTATGCATATATTAACCCAGTCCAAGTCTTTGCAGACCAAACTGTTATTTATTTTAGTGGGCCTTATAAACTCAGGTGGGTTAAAATGCCAGAGAAACACATGCAATCTGGAAACGATCAGTGTTGTCTGAGGAAAACTACCTTTCTCCTCAACTTTAATAATATGGGTGAAAAATTCTGGGATATTGTGATACGATTGTGTGCTGAAAAGTGGATTAAATCTCTATTAAATGACAACATAAATAATACCTTAACTAAGAATGCTAACAGTGAACTTGAAATGGTCTTAAAAACAAAGGATGTAATTTACCTGATTTATTAGGGGAGAGAGAAAGTAGCTTGGTGTGTGTTCTGTAGATTTTATGTTTAATGCGACAGACTTTTAGGGAAACTGCTAGGATTTGGGGATGTTAAACCAAGAGCTCGTAGCATGCAGGCTAGATTTTTAAGAGGATGGGGAAAAGGAAAAAACCACCCACACACCCACCCATTCATCCATCCAACCAGTCAACAGATCAACCAAACAAACAACCATCAACCAACCAGACAAATAAATGCTGAGGGTCCAGGCCTGGGAACAGAACACCGCTATTGTTGCCAAAGGGGGTCCTGGCTATCAGAGGACCACTCAAGAAGAGAGCACTTAAACTTCAAAAAGGAGAAAGGAGATTTATTAGGAGGCTGGAGGGGAATGTTCCTGGTAATTGGGGCTCCTGCTGTTCTCATTCCTCAACCTTTATATTGTTGAAAATCCTTCTGTAAGGTCCAAATATGGTTTTGGTTCTTTTCACATTAGCTGCAGCTTGAACATTTTGAACTACTGCCTCTCTGGCAAGTTCAGGATGTAAGGCACTGCTTTTGAAGATCTCTCAATTCTTCATAAAGAGAAGGCCATGTTCAGCTTCATTATGAGGTAGGGATGTGGGATAGGGGTGCTGGAAGGTGTGCTTCCAGCTTGTCATGCGCCAGGGGGCAAAGGATGTCACTTCGTGGGTGCATCAGTAAAGGGGGAAGCTGTTCAGCAAGGGCCTTTCCAGCTCTAAACCCCCACAAGTCTCAGGGGACTAGAAAACCCAGATTTTGAGCAAACACATCTCAGAGTGGCAGAGTGGAATAGTTTGGGAAAGGTCTTACAGCAACTGATTGTCAGTTATAAAAAGAACTTGAAAGCCCCCCTCTCTTCTGATGGGGCTGTGGACTTTGGGAAGGTGATGACCATGCCTGTCTTACTCACCATTGTATGTCTAATGTGCCTGGCACATAGCAGGTAGTCACAATAAATGAACAGATGAAGAGAAACATGGGACTTCCTGGGAGCAACTCCATTTTAGGAGTAGGGCTTGTTGAGTTCTGTGGTAGGGAACCTCATGCCATCAGCAGGCAGGAACTTCATGAAGAGGAGGGCAGACACCTGAGCACTCTGGGAGGAGGAAGGACGGAATGGTTGTTTGGGAGAATAAAATATTTCCATCTGTCATTAATGAAAGAAATAGAAAGTGAAACTGTTAGTTGCTCACTTGTGTCTGACTCTTTGCGACCCCTTGGACTGTAGCCCCCCAGGCTCTTCTGTCCATGGAATTCTCCAGGCAAGAATACCGGAGTGGGCAGCCATTCCCTTCTCCAGGGCATCTTCTCCACCCAGGGATCAAACCCGGTTTTCCTGCATTGCAGGTGGATTCTTTACCATCTGAACCACAAGGGAAGCCATCTGTCATTAATACTGATGGCAAAACTGGGACTGCTGTTTCACAGACCCGCTAGTCAAGCTTGGGAGCCCTTCCAAGGAAAGTGCGTGATTGCGTTGACTCTAGACATTGATGGGTAACCTTGACCAACCTTTAGCGGTCTAGAGGTGCATAACAGAGTCACCCAGGCTGATCAGATACAAGAGGAATGGGGGTCACTTGGAGACTCTTCATAAAATACATCATAAGTTTTTGAATTAGCACGTTTTGACCTGGTGCAAGCAGATCAAGTGAAAATTAAATCTTTAGGAGATAATACTTACCTGTACTCTGTGCAATATTCTCTGATATTTTCTGTTCTATTTTGTTTTTGTTTTATTGTTTAAAAATAGTCAGTACAATGCACAAGTGAAATACTCAAAGTTATGTTTTAAGGTGGACTGATTGTGGCATATGTGGATTAGGCATTTCATCTTTTTTGTTTTGACTGAAAATAGCTTTAATGAGTACACGTGAAACTAACACAACATTGTAAATTAACTATACTTCAATTAAAAAAAAGCCTTATTCAGGTATAGTTTGTATACCATACAATTTACCCGATTAAGTTATACAATTCAGGGGTTTTTTAGCATATTCACAGATATATACAATTGCTCTTACAGTCAGTTTTAGAACATTTTCCTCACCCTCACCTCAAAAAGAAACCCTGTGGGACCTCTCTGGTGGTACACTGGTTAAGACTGCATTTCCAATGCAAGGGGTAGAGGTTTGATCCCTGGTCAGAAAACTAAGATCCCACATGGCCCACAGCATGGCCAAAAAAAAAAAAAAAAAAAAAAAGAGCTGTCATGCTCAAAAAAAAAAAGAAAAGAAAAGAAAAAGAACTCCTCATCATTTATTTGTCTGCCACCCACAATCCCTCCACTCCACTCGGTCCCCAGCCCCCAGAAANGGCCCAAAGCAGGCCAAAAAAAAAAAAAAAAAGAGCTGTCATGCTCAAAAAAAAAAAGAAAAGAAAAGAAAAAGAACTCCTCATCATTTATTTGTCTGCCACCCACAATCCCTCCACTCCACTCGGTCCCCAGCCCCCAGAAACCACTAGCCTACTTTTTGTCTCTGTAGATGTGTCTGTTCTGGACATTTTACATAATGGAATCATAGAATATGTGGCTTTTCATGACTGGCTTCTTTCAGTTAGCATAATGTTTGCAAGATTCATCCACGTTGTAGCACATATCAGTGCTTCATTCCTTTTTAGGACTGAATACTATTCCACTGCAAGGGGAATACTGTATTTTCTTTATCCATCCCTGCATGCATTGCATCTTCGTTTACAACATAGGACTGGTTCTGATGGAAATGAGGGCCACAGAGGCACCCCCAATTCCTTCTTGGCAGACAGCCACAGTTGGGAAACACAGACAATTGTAGGAGCACTTGTCAGAGTCCCTGAAAATCCTGCTCTGTCCTCAGACCAGCTCACAGTGCAGAGCCACCTGACAGCAAGGAGACCTACAGCCGCCCACTGTGATTTTGGAGAAACTCTTCTGCAAAAGGAAGTTACTCCCAGTGGAATTTGATCCCCTCTAGTTCTTTACATGTCCTCTTTTAAGGTTCCTTGGGCTTACAAACTACTAAGCCATAACTTGAACCTATTTTAGGGTCAGCGTTATTACTTTTTAAAACATCTCCTTTCATGCTTTTAAATGAAAACAGAAGTGACGCACGTACACCTCCCCCAGATACAGTCTTGCCCTCCCAGGACCTTGCAGCGCTAAATGGAGGATTTGATTTAGTGTTCACTGAAAAGCCTTTCCACACTGTCCATACTGTTCATGGGGTTCTCAAGGCAAGAACTGACGTGGTTTGCCATTCCCTTCTCCAGTGGACCACATTGTGTCAGACCTCTCCACCATGACCCGCCCGTCTTGGGTGGCCCCACAGGGCATGGCTTAGTTTCACTGAGTTAAACAAGGCTGTGGTCCTAGTGTGATTAGATTGACTAGTTTTCTGTGAGTATGGTTTCAGTGTCTGCCCTCTGATGCCCTCTTGCAACACCTACTGTCTTACTTGGGTTTCTCTTATCTTGGACGTGGGGTATCTCTTCACGGCTGCTCCAGCAAAGTGCAGCCGCTGTTCCTTACCTTGAATGAAGGGTATATCCTCACTGCCGCCCCTCCTGACCTTGAACGTGGAATAGCTCCTCGAGGCCCTCCTGCGCCCGCGCAGCCACTGCTCTTTGGACGTGGGCTTGCTCCTCTGGGCCGACGCCCCTGGCATGGATGTAGGGTAGCTCTGGGCGTCCTTAGCGTGGGCGGCTGCGACCGGAGATCTAGAGACCTCTTCAAGAAAATTAGAGATACCAAAGGAACATTTCACTCAAAGATGGGCTCAATAAAGGACAGAAATGGTATGGACCTAACAGAAGCAGAAGATATTAAGAAGAGGTGGCAAGAATACACAGAAGAACTGTACAAAAAAGATCTTCACGACCAATATAATCATGATGGTGTGATCACTCACCTAGAGACAGACATGTTGGAATGTGAAGTCAAGTGGGCCTTAGAAAGCATCACTAC
>SJYX01004198.1:220979-249325 GCA_006410675.1 Oreotragus oreotragus | reverse complement strand
GAGCCAGCATAGTCTTGCCTGGCTAGCTTTTAGAGGATGAAGTGAAAATCATTTCTGTGTCTGAAAAGGAGAGGGGGGATATTGTGTAGGCGGGAGGCAATTATCCAGGTTGGATTTGGTCCAGGCCAGTAGGGTTCAGTTGCTTCTCTTGCAAAAATGACCATCTGGTCTTTAATGACCCAGAGTGGTCAGGCTGGCATTAATTTACACCTCATCCCAGGAAAGCACCTCTGAGAATGAGAGTGCCTAGGAAAGTAATACTGGTCCTTGGCTTGGAGGGAAGGGGGCTGGTGTTAAGTGCAGACAAGAATGGATTGCACATAGGACAGTATATTCCAGAATGAGGGCAGAAGTTCACAAAAAGGCTGCCCTTTGAAACAGAAGCCAGTGAGAGGCAACAACAAAGGGATGAGCCTGGACACTAGTCATGGGGCCCATCCTAAGATATGCTGTCCATTTGTATCATTTACCCGTTCATTTGGCAAAGGGTTATGGGAAGTTCACCAAGCACTGAGCGCTGTGCAAGCAGGCATTCAGTGATGAATGGACACTGGCCTCGGCTCACAGTCTAGTGGGGATGTGGATGGAAACACAGGCTTTTGGAGAGACTAGTTCAAGATTCTGTCACAGTACAGGAGAGGCAGAAAGGGATATTTTCTGGGGCTAGTGGGTATAGAGTGAAACAAAACTGAGAATTTGCAAAACTCATGTAAGGTGACCCAAGTGTTGCAAATAATGCTCTAATATAGTATTTGTGGCGGATTCATGTCAATGTATGCCAAAACCAATAGAGTACTGTAAAGTAAAATAAAGTTAAAAAAAAAAAGCCAAAATAGTTTACATTCATCTGAGCCTCACTATGTATCAATTGCTGTTCTAAACTCTGTGCATGTATGCTAAGTTGCTTCAGTTATGTCTGACTCTGTGCAACCCTATTGACTGTAGTATCCCAGGCTTCTCTGTCCATGGGATTTTTCAGACAAAGATACTTGAGTGGGTTGCCATGACCTCCTACAGAGGATCTTCCCAATCCAGGGTTCAAACCCACATCTCTTATGTCTCCTGCATTTGCACTAGTGCCATCTGGGAAACTTCTCGAAACTCTTCACATATGCTAATATACTAGATTGTTCTTCTTCAAAACTCTATGAAGTAGAGGCTATATTATTATTCCTATTTCCCAACCTGGGAAATTAAAGCCCAGAAAGATGAATTAACTTGGCCAGGGCTAACCAGAGACTAAATGACAAGTTTGTTTTTAAAGAAATTTTATTTAATTTTAAGTTTTTACTGAGGTATAATTAATGTGGACTTCCCTGGTGGCTCAGAGGTTAAAGCGTCTGCCTCCAATGTGGGAGACCTGGGTTCGATCCCTGGGTCGGGAAGATCCCCTGGAGAAGGAAATGGCAAACCACTCCAGTATTCTTGCTTGGAGAATCCCATGGACTGAGGAGCTTGGTGGGCTGCAGTCCACGGGGTCACAAAGAGTCGGACACGACTGAGTGACTTTACTTACTTACTTATAATTAATGTACAATATTATATACGTTTTGGATGTAAAACATAGTGATTTACAACTTTAAAGGTTATACTCTACTTATACTCTATACCGACTCAATAGACATGGGTTTGGGTGAACTCCGGGAGTTGGTGATGGACAGGGAGGCCTGGCGTGCTGCGGTTCATGGGGTTGCAAAGAGTTGGACATGACCGAGTGACTGAACTGAAATGGACTGAACTCAACTCTACTTACAGTTATCATAAAATATTGACTATATTCCCAGTGTCATCTGATGTATCCTTATAGCTTATTTATTTTATACATAGTAGTTTGTACCTCTTAATTCCCCTAAGTGGCAAATTCTTAACTAGAACTTGGAATAGACAAAGTTATAGAAAATAAAATGAGGAAGAGATCACTATAAACCAAAAGATTACCTTGAAAAATGAAATCTTGGTTAACAATGAAATATATTTTCTTAACTTTAAATATGTTCCTAAGGAGACCAAATTATCTTGTGAGTCTTTCCTTTTGATTAATAGAATATTCCTTACTATGTTGTGAAGAGAAAATGAAACACAGTTATTATAACTTTGAAGAAATCTTATTTCAGTGGTTTTTAAAAGTCATTTTGTCCAATACAAATTTCTGCAAACTCTACAAATAGTTGAAAGAAAAAGTTTTTAATAAGTCAGTAAGCTTGGAAAATTTAGTGAATTGAGCATCTAGCAAAATGGATTATTTAGCAGTTGATTTTCAACAAATTAGTTTTTGATGAGTTGATTTTCTGTTACTGATTTATAGCCAATTCTCAAACTGGGAGACCAGCAAATGCTTTCTCTTGTGCCTATAGTTGCAAGTTATGACAACAATGTGTGTCTTTAAAAAAAAAATTATTCTATTGAAATATAGTTGATTTACCATGTGTTAAATTTTGGTGTACAGCAAAGTGATTCAATTATATATATATATATATGTATATATATATTTGTTCTTTTTCATATTCTTTTCCATTATGGCTTATCACAGGCTATTGAATATAGTTCCCTGTGCTTTACAGTAGGACCTCATTGTTTATTCATCCTGTATTGTTGCTGTTCTGCAGCTGCTAAGTCATGTCCGACTCTTTGCAACCTCATAGGCTGCAGCAGGTCAGGCTCCCCTGTCCTTCACTATCTCCTGGAGTTTGCACAGATTCATGTCCATTAAGTCAGTGATTCATCCTATGTATTAATATTATAGTTCACATCTGGAAAGCAATGTATTTCTAAGCCCAGTGATATTTTGAATGGCAACCAGAGATACACACTAATGTGATGTGATAAAGAAGAACTAAGGTAGGTTTTGGGTAAAAGAATTTAGTGACTGCAATTCTTTATGACTTGAGCAGATTCAGAATTCAAATCCATTTCTAACTTCAAATTACATGTCTTCTCCACAATGTTCTGTTGCCTCCTGTAAGTATTTTCAGATCACGCTCTGAAATCTCTTTAGGGCTCCTTCCAGAGATAGCTTTGTGGAACCATACTTGCAGTGTCTCATCTCTTACCAATTTTAAGCGAAGGTGGAGGCAAATGTGAAAGAGAAAAACAACAAAACAAAGCAAGTACCCTACTCACAGTCCTGTAGTGAGTAACGGATGATGTTAAAATGGAGTCAACTCTCAAGATGTCGGGGGAGACGTGAGGAGGAGGCGTGAGTTGGGCTTCGAGACTTTCTTCAGCTCCTTGTTGTCTTGTGGGTCTGACAGCTGCTGGATTTTGTGGGATGCTTATTGTTTGTTGGATGAACGACGTGGCCACGTTGTCCGTCTGTAAGTGCTGCCAGGGGTACGGCTTCCCCAAAGTGTTTCCATAAAGTCCTTCCATCTTAGCATTTCCATTCCCATCTCCATAGAATTTCCTAAAGAAGTTCTTTGGATTACATTCTACCAGTTTTCCAGCACGTCACTCCAAGGAGCGCAAGTTGTGCTCAGCATTGCTACCCATCAAGTAGGTGTCAGCGCCATTTGGGCTCCAATTTGGCACTGCTCTAAATACACAGAATGCGTGTGTTTAGCTCACAAACATAACAACACTGAGCTTTCTCTAGGGTACAAGGCAAGTCCTAGCACTTAGTCCTCTGCCAGAGTGCCCTGATGGGAATAAAGTGGAGGTACTAACATTACCTTAGTTAGCATCTCTTGAAGACAAGCCCTCTTTCCAAGAATGTTGTCACGTGTGGGTCTTTCTCTGGGGCATTTCTGCATTTTGTACCTATTACATGTGCCCTGCTGTGGACCTTTCCTTTTTTTCTTCATAAGCTTTTAATAAAGTCTGATATTCTTAAAACAAAGAGTATTTGCTCCAAAATCCACTTTGGTGGCCATCTAATGATTTTTTTAAAGCATAAAAATAGGCTGTTAATACTGGAGACATTCCTTAAACCAGGGCTACCACTCACCAGGGGCCTGGGAGGATTTATATTTCAAGTGGCAGGACTCTCAGAGAAGAAGCTTTGGTAGCTGTAAAGGCTACTTAGATTTATAGTTGTGAAAATTTGTTTCTGAAACAGTTTTTTTTTTTTTTTTTTTTAATGGGTTTACAATACCACAGTGGTCTGGTGACCAGGACATCATGCTGTTTGGTGAGACTTTTCTCCTCAATTCTCCCAATATTAGCAGCTTCTTAATCAGTTATAATTGCTCCCGGGGACCCCATTTCTGCTGATGTGGCAAGGTATGGTGCAAATTAAGCTGCCCTGGTTGAGTGCAGAGAACTGCCAATATTTTCTTTTTTGGTGCTTTTATCTACAAAAGCAGAATTGGCCTTAACCATGTGTATTTTATTTACATCTCATACAGATATTGGAAAGAATTATTAACCAGAACTAAGGCTTCTAACATTTTCCCACCACAAATTTGATAATATATACAAAGACTGTAGTAGCTGCCCATAGGTCTGTTTTGCTTTGCAAGCTATCTTGATGGACAAATTTCTATTTTTAAGCTAACACTTTATTTTCACTTGTCAATCCAATTCTGGCCTTGTAATAATAAAGTTGAAGTGTTTTTATAGTGTTCCAAATAGAACTATCAAGAAAAAAAATTGTGACTCTCTTGGGCCTTCAGTTTCAAGATTAATGAATTTCATTAATTAATGTTACCAACTTGTTTTTCATCACAGAAACATTTGGTTAGGTTTCTTGGCCATACATTAACAATCTGGAAATAGGAATGGTTTGTGCTTGAGGTCTGTTATAATTTGGAAGAAAACCTTTCTTTGAGTGATCAGGAAAAAGGCAAATTGGTTTGCATTGCAACTAAACAGCAAATAAGAATTTTGTTCTAGGAAAGTGAGAGGAAAAAATTTCTTCAACTTGCTGTTGATAAGGGATGTTGGGAGGAGGTGCACAGTGTTTGTCACGTGCTTTGAGCATCAAGTGCTATAGTCCCACTGAAAGGAGGAGACAGGCTCTCTGGGGATGTAATTTCCAAAGAGATTTTTTTCCCACATCAGATAACATCTCTGACCACAATAGCATGTTCCTATGCTTTTAAATTGGAAGGAATGATGCTAAAGCTGAAACTCCAGTACTTTGGTCACCTCATGCGAAGAGCTGACTCATTGGAAAAGACTCTGATGCTGGGAGGGATTGGGGGCAGGAGGAGAAGGTGACGACAGAGGATGAGATGGCTGGATGGCATCACCAACTTGATGGATGTGAGTCTGAGTGAACTCCAGGAGTTGGTGATGGATAGGGAGGCCTGGCATGCTGCGATTCAGGGTGTCGCAAAGAGTCGTACATGACTGAGTGACTGAAATGAACTGAACTGAACTGATGCTTTTAAATATTCTTGAAAGAGTGCTCATTTTGCACAATGGAAACCATTTTGCTGTATTTGAAAACAGGTTTTATGAATTAACCAGTTCCCATTCTGCATTTTCCTACTGAGCTAGACATGGTCTTTACACTGCAGGCTCTCCTTTAAGTTAGAAGAGGGGGAATTAAACATTTTTTAAAAGAGGAAATCAAAACTTTTCCTTTTCTAGAGGCAAATCTTTTAAAGCAAGTGCCATGTAAAATTTCTAACCAAAAACGAAAGGAGAGAACAAACCATAACGAACCCCTGTGTATCTATTATCAGCTTTATGAGTCACCAGTCTTGTACCAAGTGTTGGTCTTTTAGCCGTGTCTGACTCTTTGTGACCCCATGGACTGTAGCTCACCAGGCTCCTCTGTCAGTGGGATTCTCCAGGCAAGAATACTGGAGTGGGTTTCCATTCCCTTCTTTAGGGGATCTTCCTGACCTGGGGATTGAACCCAGGTCTACTGCATTGCAGGTGTATTCTTTACCAAGTGAGCCACCAGGGAGGCCCTTATGAAGCACAAGCATTCCTATAAAGAGGCATATACGTTGGGTACTTGCAAAGATATTGGGGAATCATCTCATACAAATCATTAAGAAGAATCCATTTGTTAAAGTGAATAATCACCCTCTTATTCCTCTGTTTTAAAAATAGAATAAATATCTTCTATCTTCTCTTTCTCCTTCCCTCCTTTCATGTTTTTTTTTTTTAAGTTATTTATTTTTTTAAGCCATGCTATATGGCATATGGGATCTTAGTTCCCCGACCAGGGATCGAACCCATGGCCCCTGTATCGGAAACACAGAGTCTTAACCACTGGACCACCAAAAAAGTCCACTCCTTTTCTTTTTGATTCAGTAGGAAGTACTTTTTGTAATATATTGAACCAGGAAGTTGTTCTTTTCCACAGGACTATGTAATTTGATGGACTTTCCAGGTGGCTCAGCGGTAAAGAATCCACCTGCCAAGCAGGAGACATGGTTTCGATCCCTAAGTTGGGAAGATCCTCTGGAGAAGGAAATGGCAACCCACTCCAGTATTCTTTCTAGGGAAACCCCACTGACAGAGGAGACTGGCAGACTACAGTCGTGGAGTCGCAGAGAGTCAGACATGACTTAGTGACTAAATTATCACCACCAGGTCATCTGATAGTTTCAATAAGAAAGTGAAGAGTTTTAGAAAATCGATTAAAAAAAAAAAAAAGTGTCTTTGGTTTCTGTTTTATGTCAGTCCTGTATGAGAAAATCCTGAAGCTACTTGCTTCCAGAATTACTAGTGATTATATTGATATCATAGTGATCATATCCATACTTTGGCCACCTGATGCAAAGAGCCAACTCATTGGAAAACACTCTGATGCTAGGAAAGATAGAAGGCAGGAGGGGAAGTGGACGACAGAGAACAAGATGGTTGGATGGCATCGCTGACTCAATGGACATGAGTTTGAGCAAGCTCCAGAAGATGGTGAAGAACAGGGAAGCCTGGCATGCTGCAGCCCATGGGGTCACAAAGAGTCTGGTATGACTGAGAGACTGAACAACAGTAAATATTGATTCCGTAATTGCCCACTTTGTGTAAGTCGTGATATAGCTCAGGATTTCACCCCCTAGGAATTGAGTTCAAAATCCTCTCTCTCAGGAGGTGAGTGTCTCTAGTGCTCCTGGAGTCTTGGAAAAGATAGCCTGTCTTGATGAAGTCTGAGTATGGCCTTCCCCTCTGGGTAGAGGTATGTAACTAAGGATGCGCTGTTGTGGGCTCTGCTAGAAACCTTTCCAATAGCCAGTCTTTCCCTTCTACCTGCTGATAACGTACCAGCCCCGAAGGTCCCAGTTTCCCCTATGAGATATTAGCAGCAACTCACTGGGGATTTGAGGCAAAGATTTTGCTTTTCTGGTATAGGCAGATATCATCTTCTTCTCCGCTTTTCTTTCTGCTGGGATGAAGGGCTGGAGGTAGACTGCCATCTCATGACCTGAGGTAAGAAGCATAAGGATGAACCCAGTAAGACTGGGGCCTGGCTCTTGTTGAAGCTTCTACACTGGCTTGGAGCATCCTCTTGAGGAACCTGTAAAGTTTGAGAAATAAGTCATGCTTGATCAAGTGCCTGAAGTCAGTTCTCTGGCCTGCACAGAAATGCGATTTCAAACAGACACATGCACGGTATAAAAGAAAGAGTGTTGTTTTTTAACCCAATTTCGGATAGCAGCTCTTGAATTAGGGAAACTTTCTCAGAGAAATGTGAGACTAGGACTCAGACCTCCAAGTAGTGAATGTCTTTCTTGAAAATAGCCTGTATTTCCTTTGGAGGGCACGGTTGAAACATTCCCCCCAAAAGAAAAAAAAAAAACAAAGATTCCCATTTCCAGTCTATGCTCACCAAGTGGAGCAGAGAACTAAGGAAATTGCCTGCCTTCCTGTATCCTTCACAGGAACTCCTCATATAATTGAGTCACAGATGATTTTTCGGTACATGAGGGGATCACTTTTCTGGGCTGGTGTAGATTTGCCTTGAATGTTTACGTGTGCTGTGTTAAGTAATGTCAAGAAAGTCAGATGTCCTTAGGTCTATATTTAAAAGGGCTTTTGTTGTTTAGCTGAGAAAGTGCCAAATGATGGTGGCTTATTTTGAGATGAATAAGTCGGACCTGGGCTGCTGCCACCAAAATGCCTTCAAATGTTCAAAGACCAGTATATGTGGAAAGGACATTAAAGCTGGGTGTTTTTGAGAAGTGACAGATTACCTAACACAATAATCCATGCTATCAGACAAATTGGTTTGAAAAGGAAGACAGCTGGCTTTGTTCCAACACCAATAATGCTATTAACGGCAGCTACAGAATGATGCCAGGAGGGCAATGAGGCTCCCTGGCAGATCTGGCTCTGGGCCAACTGAGGGGAACACCTCAAAGAATTTTTTTTCTTGTTTTTCTGTTTATATTTGGCATTCAGCAACCACATAAGAGCTATAACATTGGCTGTTGTGTAAACCTAAGCAGGTAACAGGACTGATTTTTAAGATGGAGAATTTTCCAGCAATTCATTTTGAACACAGAACTCCAGCATTCCTCATTCTCTGAGAGGCCTCCCATTCCACCAGATAATTTATGACTCCCAGATCTTGGCATTTCGTTAAAACCCAACACATTTGACAAACTATATTTTAGAAAAGTTTTTCCGTAAGTTGGTTTCTCACAGAAGGAATTTATGATGAGTTGACTTAATCCATGCTTTTTGGAGATGTTGAAAAAAGGTTCTTTCTATAAACAATGGGATTGTGTGTAGGGCATCATGCACCAAGCAATGGGTAAGATGCCAGTGCTGCCTTGTGAGAGAAATCTCACCAAATGACTTCTTAAAGGCCCCTGTGTGCAGCCCAGCATTGGCATCTGCTCTTGGAGCTAACTGCGCTGTCTGGGAATTGGTGGGTTTCCAGTTTTACCTGGACTCGCTTCACTCCTGAGCCCAGGTTGCCTGTGTATTCACTTATTGCAACTAACCACTGTGAAATCATTCACAGACCTTGGAAATAACATATGTAAGGTGATTTATTTATATATTTTGACTAATAATCTTAACTTGTCATTTAGTTTTTAAAATTTGATAAACGGACTGGGAATTTAAAGAGGGAGCTGTTTGTGTTAAATTTATAACCCTGCTTCCTGGCATTTTGGGATTGGTTACTGCTTTTGGATTCTTTTTTTTTGTTGTTGTTTGTTAGAGGTGTGTGTGTGTGTGTTTGTGTGTGTGTAAGACGTCTCCTGCTCACTCCCTTCTGGTTTTTCCCACTGTGTCAGTGTGATGTTACACAGAAAATTTTTGAGAGGTATAGCCTTCACAGGATGCATGGTGTTTTCCAAATTTTGATGCACTAACAAAGAAGAAAACTGAAAAATGTGGGTAGAGTGTTTTATTAGTGCCATTTTCTCTTTTTATTGCTCTATTACCCAATTAAAAAATCAAGTGACATTTCAGTAATGATTTGGTTATTCAACAAAATAAGAAATTCAACCCCCAACTAGATTTCCTTGTTTTTTTTTTTTTTGGTCAGATATTACCATCTATGAGGAACTGAGTGATGTTCACAGTTTCACTTCACCTTGACCTGATAGACATGGAATCTTCTTAAAAACTTTCTTATCTATTGACAAGAAATAAATGAGTGGAGAGATGCGAGATGGAGTTTGAACATTTCATATTACAGCTACAATTGCTGGAGAGAAAATATGAGTCGTGGTGGGCTACTTATTTTGACTAAAGGCAATTGATAAATTCCCTGCTAGTCTCTGCCTCTGTAGATATAGGTCCATGTGGCTTGGGTAAACAGCAATAGTACTAGCCAAGAAGCTAGGGTTGTGGCAAAAAAGTACTTGGAAGTATTTCAAGGGAAAAATGGTTTTGTGAGGACTTAGGATCAGGGTCTGAAACTACTGTAAAGGGTCAGACAGTAAATACTTCAGATGTTATAGACCGTATAGACTCTTGCAACCATTCAATTTTGCTTTGAAGATGGAAGCAGACATAGAAAATACCTAAAAGGGTAGGCATTGCTGTGTGCCAATAAAACTTTATTTTTCTATTTTAAAAGTTTTAATTCAATTTTAATTTTATATTATAGTTTTAAAAATAATTTATGTATTTATTTACTTTTGGCTGTGCTGGATTTTCGTTACTATGCAGGCTTTTTCTCTAGTTTCGCTGAGTGGGGGCTTCCCTCTAGTTACGGTACGCAGGCTTCTCATTTCAATGTTTTTTTTTTCATCTCATTGGTAAAAGTCAGGTCAGTCAGTCAATTCAGTCACTCAGTCGTGTCCATCTGTTTGCGATCCCATGAATCGCAGCACACCAGGCCTCCCTGTCCATCACCAACTCCTGGAGTCCACCCAAACCCATGTCCATTGAGTTGGTGATGCTATCCAACCATCTCATCCTCTGTTGTCCCCTTATCCTCCAGCCTTCAATCTTTCCCAGCATCAGAGTCTTTTCAAATGTGTCAGCTCTTTGCATCAGGTGGCCAAAGTATTGGAGTTTCAGCTTCAGCATCAGTCCTTCCAATGAACACCCAGGACTGATCTCCTTTAGGATAGACTGGTTGTATCTCCTTGCAGTCCAAGGGACTCTCAAAAGTCTTCTCCAGCACCACAGTTCAAAAGCATCATTTTTTTGACACTCAGCTTTATTTATAGTCCAACTCTCACATCCATACATGACTACTGGAAAAACCATAGCCTTGACTAGATGGACCTTTGTTGACAAAGTTATGTCTCTGTTTTTTAATATGCTGTCTAGGTTGGTCATAACTTTCCTTCCAAGGAGTGTCTTTTAATTTAATGGCTGCATTCACCATCTGCAGTGATTTTGGAGCCCCCCAAAATAAAGTCAGCCACTGTTTCCCCTGTTTTCCCATCTATTTACCACGAAGTGATGGGATAGGATGCCATGATCTTTGTTTTCTGAATGTTGAGCTTTAAGCCAACTTTTCAACTTTCCGCTTTCACTTTCATTAAGAGACTCTTTAGTTCTTCTTCACTTTCTGCCATAAGGGTGGGGTCATCTGCATATCTGAGGTTATTGATATTTCTCCCGGCAATCTTGATTCCAGCTTGTGCTTTTTCCAGCCCAGCATTTCTCATGATGTACTCTGCATATCATTAAAAGTGTCTGTTTTCAAATGTCAAGTTGCATATACAATCTATATTTTCCTAGAAAATCTGTTTCTTTTAGACAAAACTGATGCTGCTACAGTCCTCTTACATTCATTATGTTCCTAAGAGAAGTAAAAGATACCTTTCAATGTCTTTTTAGGAAGAAACGTATATGTATATCCAGAACTTTATGAATTTATATATGCACACTCATGGGACACAGATACACAATTACACCTACACCTCTTTCTTTCTCTGCAGGAAAGGTTGCTATTTTGTGTGTGTGTGTGTAAAAGCTACCTTTCACAAAAAGAACAAACAATAAAATTTCACAGAGGTTTAAGCCACTCTAGAAAAATCCAGCCATTGTTTTAAGATTGTTTTCATTGTTTCAGGTAATTCCTTAAACTTTGAATTCAGAAATTTAGTTGCCACAGAAAGCCTGCTGAGGTTTTGATATAGTTTGCATCAATTTTACAAGTTAATTAGGGGGAATAACCATTCTAACAAAATTGAGCCTTCTAATCCATAAAAACTGTCTATCTCTTAATCTAAGTCTTTCAAAATTTCCCTTTGCAGTGTTTTGTTGTTTTGGTGTATAGATATTGCAAATTTTTTGTTATACTTATTCCTAGGTATTTTATGATTTTTGGTGCTATTGTAGTGGACATTAAAATTTTTTTCAATATTACATAACTATATAATTATTTTTTATATCCAACAATCGTGCTAAATTAATAAACTGAAGTGTCATTTGATTCTCTTTGTACACTTAGTCGTGTCCTCCATGAACACTGATGTTTTACTTTTTTCTTTCTAGTCTTTACTTTTCTTTCTCTCGCCTTATTGTGCTTCTACATTGTTGTTTAGTAGCTCAGTTGTGTCCAACTCTTTTGTGACCCCATGGACTGTAGCCCACCAGGCTCCTCTGTCCATGGAATTCTCCAGGCAAGAATATTGGAGTGGGTTGCCATGCCCTCCTTCAGGGGATCTTCCCAACCCAGAGACTGAACTCATGTCTCCTGCATTGGCAGGTGGATTCTTTATCACTTTTACGTGCTCTAGTATAAAAATGAATAGAAAATGAATAGAAAGGCTAGTCTTGCATGTAGAGTTTTGTTTATATCCTTTATCAGATTAAGGACTTTCTCTGCTATTCCTTGTTTGCTGATAGTTTTCTTCTTTTTTTAAGATCATGAACAATTGAATTTGTCAAGGGTCTTTTTTTGTGTGTGTGAAATGCTTTGTTTGTGAGCATACTTGAGATATAGAGTGTATTTGAGATGCACATAGTTCCTTCTCCTTTATTTCTTTACTATGATGAATTACTTGATTTTAGAATAAGCCAATTTTACATTCCTGAAGAAAATCTCACTTGGTCATGATATATTATCTTTTTGCTCTATTATTAGATTTGATTCATTAATATCTTGCTTAGGAGTTTTGCATCTGTAATACTCTTACACCAGGTTCTGATATCATTGTTAAGGTCTTCATAGAAAAGTTGAAAAAAGAATTTCTTCTTTTTCTACTCTCTGAAAATGTTTGTGTAAGGAATCATGATTGAAATCATGTATGTGATTTTCATTGTGGGAAGTTTTTAAATTTTAGATTGAATGGACATAAGAGTACTCAGATTTTCTATTCTTATGTCAGTTTTAGTAAACTGTTGTCTTTTTTCCCTCTGGAGTTTATTTCACTAAATTTTCAAATTTATTGTCACACAATAAATACAGTCATTATTTTGCTAATGTCTGTAGAATTTTAGTGATGTTCTTTTTTTAATGCTTGGAATGGGTTACTTGTGTTTCATCTCTTTTTTTTAATAAATCAGTTTTGTTAAGTGCTTATGAATTTTATTAATCCTTTCAAACTGCCAACTTTTGGGTTTGTTGATTTTTCTCCATTGTACATCTATTTTATATGTCACTGTTTTCTGTGTTGATCATTAGTATAGCTTTATTTTTATTTTTCTTGGGCTTGTTTTTTTCTCGAGCTTCTTGAGATGGAAACATGTCATTGATTTTCAACCTTTCTGTTCTTAAAATACATGTCATTACTTTTATATTCATTTATATTTTAATATGTGCATTTAGTTCCACAGCTATCCCTTTTAGCATTGCTGTAGCTGCATTCTACAAAGTTTGATACATCGTATTTTCACTTGGTTCAAAATATTTAGTTTCCATTTTGATTTCTTCTGTGATCTGTGGGTTATTTAAACATGTGCTGCTTAATTTCCAAACATTTGATCGTTTTCTATTTATGTTCCTGGTATTTGTTTCTCATTTAATGCTACTCTGATCAAAGAAACTATTTTGATTTTGGTCTTTTAAAAGTTGTTGAGAGCTTCCATGATGGCTCTGCTGCTGCTAAGTCACTTCAGTCGTGTCCAACTCTGTGTGACCCCATAGACAGCAGCCCACCAGGCTCCCCCATCCCTGGGACTCTCCAGGCAAGAATACTGGAGTGGGTTGCCATTTCCTTCTCCAATGCATGAAAGAGAAAAGTGAAAGTGAAGTCGCTCAGTCTGTCTGACTGTTAGCGACCCCATGGACTGCAGCCCACCAGGCTACTCCGTCCATTGGATTTTCCAGGCAAGAGTACTGGGGTGGGGTGCCATTGCCTTCCCCGCATGATGGCTCAGTGGTAAAGAATTTGACGGCCAATGCGGGAGAAACGGGTTCAGTCCCTGCTCTGGGAAGATCCCGCATGCCGTGAAGTAGCTAAGCCCATATGCCCCAACTATTGAGCATGTGCTCTAGAGCCCAGGAGCTGCAACCTCTGAGCCCACGTATGGCAACTGCTGAAGCCCTCGTGCCCTAGAGCCAGTGGTCCACAACGAGAGAAGTGAAACATCCATCACAATGAGAAGTCCGTTCACCACAACTAGAGTAGCCTCTTCTTGCTGCAAATAGAGAAAAGCCCAAGCAGCAATGAAGACCCAGCACAGCCAAAAACAAAACAGCAAAAAAAGTTGAGCCTTATCTCATGGTTGAGTTTATAGTTTATTTCGGCAAATGCTTCGCATTCACTCAGAAAGAATGTATATTCTACAGATATGGGGTAAAGTATTCTAAATATGAGAATTAGGTCAAGTTGGTCACTCATGTTGTTTCAGATTGCTTTTTATTGATCTTTCTATCTGCATGCTCTGTCAGTTCCTGGGAGAGGTTTGTCACAGTTGGTACTAGTCTGGCTGGAGAATATGGACAGGGCTTCCCTGTACAGCTGCAGAGGCCAGTCCTGTTATTTCAGAATGTGTGAATGGCACTCTCTGGAGTAGGAACTTATGCTGAAAATGAATGACAACCCTAGGTGTATTCGTGCTCAGTTGTGTCCAACTCTTTGTGACCCTTTCGACTGTAGCCTACCATGTTCCTCTATGAGTGGTATTTTTTTAGGCAAGAATGATGGAGAGGGTTGCTCTCTTCTCTTCCGGGGGATCTTCCTGACCCAGTGATTGAACCCATATCTCCTGCACTGCAGGCAGGTTCTTTACCGCCAAGCCATCAAGGAAGCCAATCGACCCTAAGACTTGGGCCTAAATAGACTAGGCAACCATAAGATGAGCCCGAGGGTTGTGTTGAAAACTTAGTACCATATTTGAATGAAAAAATCAAGCTGTCAGTTACATAATTGATTTCTGGTACAAATTTAAATTTCTCTGATCTGCTAGTTCTTCTTCTTTAAGTGAGATCATAAAAATGCTCTCTTTTCCCAGCCTATACAGCATACCCTAAGGTCTCAGCCAAGCTCTCTGTGAAAACTCTGAGGAATTTGGATGTGAAAAAGGATAACACAAGTGCTAGGGGTGGGGGTGGTGCATGGGAAGTACCCTTTATCTCTAAGATTTGCCTCCTCAGCAATTTCTGAGTCCATTTGACACCACCAGATATATAGGTTCAAACATCCCCTCAAACCCATATCTAAGTAGCAAACTTTTTCCAGATGGCAATATGCGCTGACTCTAAACTATCTATGGATCTGGGCTTGGCACTAGTGAGGGATTTATAGATGAGCATCAACTTCTTACGAGCATTGGATTGGGGAACAAATGTTTTTGAATTCAGAAACCTAGAATAGAATCCTATTCTTGCACTTTGTAGCTATATGGCAAGGGCAAAATCACAACCTGTCTGAGCCTCAGAGTTTTTATTTGTAAAACCTGATTCATAGAATTTGTGGTTTGGATGAAATAGGTAGGAAGCTCCTGGCACTGTGCCTGGCTCTAGAGACAATCAACACATGCGAATCCCTCCTTTTTCTTTCCCAGTCTCTCAAGTGAAAGAATCAAACTCCTTTTGGGTTTAGTGTCAGAGACTGAGAGCGGGATTGGCTGAGGAGCTTAGCACTGGGATGAGACTGGGAATAGGGAGAATTGGGGTCTGCAGGTCCCAGGGTCTACTGAACAACAGCAAAGTTTTCTCACACGAGGAATGAGGACCAGTTCATAGCTGCATTCTGACATAGTTATGCATCCCAGGAGAATTGCAAACCAGTCAGGAAAGCCATCACAGGCATTTCAACTTCTGTCCAAACGTGGGAAAGCCCATCACACATCCGAAGCTGACCCACATACAATGCTAACATGTTCATTTTGCACAGGACTGGGATCTGTTAGTAGTCATCGTTTTCTGAGATTTGAGTTAAAGCACATCATAGGAAAATGTTACTGCCAGCCACGGAAGGAGGGTTGTTAGTCTGGGCTCAGCAGGGAATCCACCAGAAGGGGAAGCATCAGCCAGGCTGGCAGAGGGTGGGTCAGGAGAGATGACCTAACTCCTAGGGCCCCGTGGGAGGTTCTGGGAGGGTATTCAGGTTGACCTGGAATAATGGAAGACCTGCATCTGGGCAGAGCCTGTCTAAACTGTGAGAACAAGTCAGAGATTTCTCCCAGGATGGGCTTCATCTCCGGCAGGCTGTCTTGAAGATCCAGAAGCTCCTTCTGGATCAGTGGGAGATCACGCTGAAGCTGATTAGTAATGTCTGCCATGGAGCTGAGAAGGACTGGTTGACCAACAGGCTCTGTCTTTTCTGACTTCTGTTAAAATTTAATTTTAATTTTTCCTCAAAGAAATATATTTACATAATGGGAAGAAGCAGTGATACTTCAGAGCTTTCGTGAAAATAGCAGCTCTTTGTCTCACCTCTCCCAATATCCAAAAGGCAAACTCTCTCCATTTTTAAAAGCTATAGATTCCTATGTTCATAGTTCTTTTTTTCTTTTATGAATGACAATTTCAAACCTACACAAAAGTTTGGAGAATAGTGTGAGAAACCCCATACTCCGTCACCTGCCTTCACTCACAATCCTCCCCCAGCCAGTCTCGTTTCATTTCTCTCTCACCACCCTCAGATTGTGTGTGTACTAAACTGCTTCAGTCATGTCTGACTCTTTGTGACCCTATGGACTGTAGCCTGCAAGGCTCCTCTGTCCATGGGATTCTCCAGGCAAGAATACTNCCCAGCCAGTCTCGTTTCATTTCTCTCTCACCACCCTCAGATTGTGTGTGTACTAAACTGCTTCAGTCATGTCTGACTCTTTGTGACCCTATGGACTGTAGCCTGCAAGGCTCCTCTGTCCATGGGATTCTCCAGGCAAGAATACTGGAGTGGGTTGCCATGAACTCCTCCAGGGGATATTCCTGACTCAGGGATCGAACCCTCATCTCCTGCATCTCTTGCATTCCAGTCAGATTATTTATCCACTGACCCACCTGGGAAGTTCCCATTCTCAGATTATTTCAAAGCAAATTCAAGTCCCTGAAACACTTTACCTGTAAATAATGTAGTGTGACTCTCCAAATATATAAGGAATCTTGTTTTTAACATAACCACATACCATGGTCTCCTTAGTATCATCATATACCCATGTTCCAAATTATCAATTATCTTATCATTAAAAAAATATTTTACCTTAATATTTCTAAATAAAATGCTTAAATCTGAGTTATTTATGTTCAGATCCAATAGAACAGTTACTTTATTCCAGGCATCCCTGTTTATTTTATAGCAATTCTGTAAGTCACCTAGAGGCAGAGAGGATCCTGTAGGTGAGATGTGATGGTCTTCCAACTGGGGTCCCTTTGCAGATACTGACCTTCTAAGGAGCTGCATCTTCTGATTTGGTGATGTGGGACTTTGTGTTTTCCCTTTGTGGATGTGAGCACAGTGTTGGAGATACTTGTTCCATACAAATGTACCTGGAATGCACTTATTCAATCACTCTTGGATTCATTCCTGACACTGGGAAAACGGATGACAGTGCTAATTGTTTCTAAGGTAGCCAGTGTGGCATAATGGAAAGACGTGGCAGCTGTTGAAACGAGAGAGCTCAGATTTTAATCCAGGCTCTGCCACTGGCAGCTGTGTGACCTTGGGAATATTACATAACCTCTCTGGGTCTGTTTTCATGCAGTGCGGGAATAACCATGCTTATCTGGAAGGGAAGTTGCTGTAAAGACTCAATGCAATAACATACAAGCAGAACACACTGAAACACCTGGCACATAGTAGGGACACAGTAAATTCACACGATCTTTCTCAGTTATACATATATACACACTGTATTTGTATATGTATGTGTGTGCAGGTGTGATAAGTTGCTTCAGTCATGTCTGACTCTTTGCGACCCCATGGACTGTAGCCTGTCAGGATCCTCTGTCCATGGGATTCTCCAGGCAGGAATACTGGAGTGAGTTGGCAAGCCCTCCTCCAGGGGATCTGCCTGACCCAGGGATCGAACCTGGGTCTCTTATGTCTCCTGCAGTGGGAGGCAGGTTCTTTACCGCTGAGCCACCAGGGAAGCCCATGTATTTGTGTACATATGTCCAAATATAATATTTTACATTTTGTTGATAAATGGACAATAAATTGACTTCCATTTGGCGTATTCACTACTGTGTTTATCTAAAAATTATCTAGCCTTTCTATGTAAACTGCTACTTATAACCACCTAAAATTAAACTTCAAAACAGTAAAAAGAATTCCTTTGAGTAAAATTTCCTTCCAAATTAAAAATCCACATTATAGAATTTTCTAAAAAAATAAACCCTTTTCTTAGTTTCATATAATGCTAATTGAAAGTAAATTCTTCTCTCTTGGTTGGATTTGCCTTAACAGACACATGACTGACACAGTTAGAAGTGTTTCAATCTGGGCTTCTCTAGTCGCAAGGGATGGAAAGATACCACCAACTAGCAAAGAGGAATTTTTAGACATAGAGGAATTTCACTGGCTCACAGAAGTTGAGTTGTCTCCACAAAGTTATGATCCAGGACCTTATAAAATATTGTTAGATTTTTCTCTTTCTCTTGCCATCACTCAGCTCTGGACTTCAATTTGTAGTTTCTTCCAGTTTTCAAAGGTGCTCAAAATAGCCACCTAGCATCTCTAGTTTGTGTTGCTCTTACAGCTCTTGATCCCCAGGGAAGAGGAGCTTTTCTTTCCCAGGATCCATAAATCACATCTCAGGGAAGGCTCTGAGTCACTTTGGTCATGTACTAACACATATGGTGAGAACACAGCACAGGAATGAGGTGGTTGCTGAGACTGGCAGTCTTACCACGACCATAAGGAAAGGGGTGATTCTCTAGAAAAGTCAAGAGTTGATATCAAAAAAGAATACTGTTTAGGAAAAAAGCAATTGTATCATTTACATAACTTATTTGATGAATGATTATTGGCTATGCTAGCACAGTCAATATTTTTATCAATTTTTTCAGTTAGAGTGAACATTCTTCTCTGAAAATGTCTTTATTCTAATTAATATCATACCAAGATAATTCAGTTACAGACAATAATAAATAAAAATGTTCTTAAGCAATTATTATGTGTCAAACACTAGTCTAAGCACACAACATACCTTAACCCATTTAATCTTCACCCAAAGCATATGAGATAGAAAGTCTTACTATCTCCATTTTACAGAGGCATAACCTGAGGCTGGGAAAGGTAAGTAACTTTCTCCAACCACACAGCTAGTAATTAGAAGGCGTCAGATCAAACCTGGGCAGTCTGGCTTCAGAGCTTCCTCCCTGAGTATCTGATGACAAAAGGAAATCTCAACTCAGTTTGTGTCACAGTGCCACATATGACCGCTCAGTGAAGTCCATGTTACTTGTAACACATGTGACATTCTTTATTCTGAAATAAAGTTGATTCATCAAAGATTAAGATGTCTCTGTGTGGTTAGTGTTATGGTAGGTGTCTTAAGGTTGGCTGGGTTGTCGGCAATGTAGGAAGACCTGGTTCTTTCTTGAGAGGAATTTCTAATTCTATTTGAGGAGATAAAATATGCAAACAGGAAACAAAAAACAGTAAAATCAAAGCCCCCCAGAAGCTTTATTCATACTTGCTGGGAAACAGGGACTGAAGTCATGCCTGGGGCTGTCTGGGTTTAGCTAGGGAAGCCTTGTGACAGGTGAGTTAAGTTGAGCTGTCAGGGAGGAAACACTCATGGATTAGCAAAAACTCAAGGGAAACCCTTAATAATGATAAACAATAGGCATGATGGCTGATATGTCTGTGTGTGACCCCATACCAGCACATTGGCTAACCCTGTCATGTGACCTCTCCTATAGCATTTGCACATGACAGCTCTGTGACCTAGGTATTATCATTCTCCTCATTTTAAAATATGAGGAAATTGAGTTACAGAGGTTAGGAAATGCATTCAAGTTCACAGAGCTACTAAGTAGAACTGCTGAAGTTGACTGACTCCAGAATCCAAGTTTCCAACCACTATACACTTAGACATAATCTCATTAAAAAAGATTCCATTTAAAAAATGTTGAATGTTATTATATTTCCAGTACACTGGTAGGGCCGACAAAACGTTCATTGGACTTTAGATTGTGATACCCTCAGGGATTCCAGTGCACACGTGGATGTACTGCCCATCACCTTACACAAGGGCCTTGCAGTTGACCTCTCGAGATGCATTTACGGACATGAGGAGCTTAGCGAGTATGAAACCAGGAAATGCCCGGGCTCCATTTCACCCAAGGTGGTCATTACAAAATTTTCACAGGTGTCCTTCCTGAGGCCATCAATTATCAAGGCTCTGCTAAGATAGTGAAGGTTTGACTATAAAGCATCAGTCTAACCTTAAACCAGTGAAACTGCAAGGCAAAATTATTCACTGGGTTTGCTCACATCAGCATAATTTGAGTGAACCATCCCCAAGGACAAGCCATAACGAGCAGGAGAGGCCTGCGGATGAAATATAATCAGAGGCAGGGGAAAAGATGAGAGAAATCACAAAGCTTGCTGAAGGACAGTGTCTTACTGACTTTTCAGCATCCTTTGGAAATAAGGTAGACAGGCACACCCCACATCTCAAAGTTCTTGAAGCTGATAAGGAAGAAACTGGATGTGTGTGTGTTCATTTTGTGTACATGCAGGAGTGTGTGTGTGTGTTTAAATTCATGGCCAGAAACTCTGTTGTATGTGTTAAATGGCTGAAAAATTAGGAGAGTGCCAGGCTTTGCTTTAATTGGATTTTCTAAAGTATAAATAAAAGGAGGGAAGGGAGATGCACTCTTTGATTGATGCCCTCCTTCAGAGTGTGATAGCTGGTCGAGAGTCTTTCTCTTTCCTAATTAAGGGGCCTTATTCTGCTCTCAGAGCTGCTGCCTGTGTGCTGGTCTGCAAGCTGACATCAAACCCATGTGGCCAGAAATGCCTTGAGAGGTGGCGTGGGCACAGAAGGCTGAACCCCTGGGGTGTTACAGAATCTGTATAGAAACAGATGGTGATATAATGGACAGCAGAGGAACATGATGCCCAGCTCTGGCCTGGAGAAATGACCCCTAGAAACATGGCTTCAACTGAGACTTGAAAGTACACACAAGGGGTTACCTTAGGAAGTTTAATGGAAATAAACTCCCTATAGCTTTTGAAGACCAGCTTTTGTTGGGTTAGGAGGTAGGGTAGAAGTGGGTTAGCCCAGGCTGGGAGAAGAGAGAGAGAGGCCCACAGCCTTACCTCTGTTGTCCGTTTTCCTCACTGGGATCAGGACTACAGGGAGGCAGATGAAGAACTTAGGGGGCAAAATTTAAGGAGATTCACTCTTTGATACTTGCAGTTCTACAGCCAAAGGAATCTGCCAATTATGCACATGTAAGTGGCCTAAAGATGGAATCCAAAGGTCTTCATAAAACTTCCAGCAGCGCTTCCCCTACTTTCATGTGCCTGCAAACCACCCGGGGAGCTCTCGAGCATTGGCTGTGGACTCACAGATGGGTCCTGAAATTCTGCATTTCTAACAGACTCCCCAGTGATGAAGGGACTACCGATCTGGGAGCCACACTTGGAACAGTGAGGGTTCAGGTGCCAGGAAAGCAAGGCCTTGAGCCATATCTGACCTTCCGTTCTTGCAAGCGGAGTTGGGTTTTTTAAAACCATTTTCATTTATTGATTTTTGGCTACACTGGGTCTTCATTGCTGCAGGTTTTCTCTAGTTGCGGCAAGCAGGGACTTCTTTCCGTGGGCTTCAGTAGCTGTGGCTCCCAGACTCTAGAGCGTGGGCTCAATAATTGTGGCACATGAGCTCAGTTGTCCTGCAGCATGTGGGATCTTCTCAGACCAGGGCTCGAACTCACGTGCCCTGCATTGGCAGGTGGATTCCTAACCACTGGACCACCAGGGAAGCCCCATAAACAGAGTTTTATTACAACACATTCATTTATATATTGTCTGCAGGCACTTTCCTGGATGCAGTGGAAGAGTTGAACAGCTTTGACAAAGATTGTATGGACCGCAAATCCTAAGATATTTACTCTCTGTCCTTTATAGAAAAGTTTGGTGAGCCCTGGCTTATAGAATCCTGTTTCTGTTTCTCATCATTCACGTTTCAGCTAAATGCCACAGACTTAAATTTCTGGGGCTTTGCAAATGATGTGAGCTCCCCTTTGATGTTCTATCCCTTCTCTTCATTATCTCTGACTTTGTCATCTCATCTCAGCTCAGATGTCATTTCTTCTATTATGCCTTGCTTGACCTTCCCAAACTGAGCTAGGTGACTCTCATTTCACCCAGAGAGTCTGAAACTTCCCATTGGAACACTAATTACTCTGAAGTGTAATTGCCTGTTTTTTCATCTGGATCTCCCATTCCATCATAGATTTCTAAAAAAATTGTGTTATTGACATGTAGTTGATGTACAGCATTGCGATCATTTCTTCTATACGGCAAAGTGATCCAGTTATACATACATATATTCGTTTTCATCTTCTTTTCCATTATGGTTTAATCATAGAATATTGAATATAGTTCCCTGTGCTATACAGTAGGACCTTGTTGCTTATTCTTTTGTATATAATAATTTGCATCTGCTAATCTCAACTCCCAATCTTTCCCTTCCCCACCTCCTTTCTGCCTTGGCAACCACAAATCTGTTCTGACTTCTTAAGGATAGGGATTGTATCTGTTAATTATTGAATTCCAAGCACTAGGCATATAATATTCAATTTTAAATTTGATAATTTCATGACAACTTTAGACATCTTATTTTATTTTTAAGCACCCAGGATGGAAAGAGGTTTTGCCATTCCAGAGAAATTCAGCCTAATCTGCTTCCTTGCACTGGTCCCCTTGAAGAGGGTGAAATCCTTGGTGGTTGTCCACCCCAATGAGACAGTGCCACCTCACCTACGCAACGCCACACATGCATACATGTATACACAGCAGTTCTCAGGTCTGATTCCTAGGTTGGGCAGAGGACCTACATTTCTTTTGAGATTAAAATATTTGAGAATTTAAGAATCGCCTAGTTTTCCTGGAATCTTCTGTACTCAGACTCTTAAGAGTGGTGGTAAAGATTTTCGCAGGAGAAAGAGTGAAACTCCTGTATGACAATTCTTGGATTGTATTTATCCTTGTTCTCCTTGAACAGGAAGAATGGGAATCCAGTTCAACAGGTCATTTCAAGAAAGTAATCAGCCATTAGGTCAATTGCCTCTTTCAAGAGGCCAAGCGGTGGTTTTCAAAGCTCACTTCCACTCAGCAGAGCTGGTAGAACCTTGGGTAAAGAGCCAGAGTTTACCCAGAGGGTTGCTGTGGGCCAGCATGGGGTCTGGCCACTGAAGACAAGCCCTTGGGTTCCCTTGGATTCTTCCTTGAAGGCATGGTGTATGCTTCCAAGGTGGCCCTTCTATGGTAGGACCAAGGTGTCAAAGCAAGACTTAAACACTTTAAGCCAACAGTTGATAAAAGGTTGGTAAAATTATCTGGGCGAGATGTTCCGAGTTAACTAGATACACCTCAAGCCACCAATTCTCTAATTCTTCCCGGAGATGTTCAAATCATCACTCCAATTCTCACACACCACGAGGCATTTGCCCCTTTTCCTCACATTCTTTATTTCGGCTCGTTTCTGGTCAGTTCCCCCAGGACCTGTTCCCTCAAGTTCTTAGTTAACACTCAGAATCTATGGACGCCCAGTGCCACTATCTTTCCGTTATCACAGATGAGTACTTATGACTTTTTAATATCACAGGCATTTCCTTTGCAATCTTTCTAATTCCTTTTTTGAAGCAAAAACAAACAAACAAACAAAAAAACAAAACAAAAAAAAGAAAACAAGAAAAAAAACTCCTTAGGAGAAATTATGTAACTCTAGAAAGAACAGCCAACATTTGAGATATCCTGTGACAGTGAAAAGCCAAATTCCAGATGTTGGGTTTGAGTCTCCAAAGCAGTGTGTGCAAGGCAGGGAGGCTGGCAGCAGGATCGGGAATCCAACAGAGATTTGCTGACTTCCCTCCCAGGGCAATTAAGAGTTCAAGGCAGGCAGCTGAGGAGGGCTTTGGGGAACTGGTGGGCACCTTCAGCACTATCTGCTGAGCAAGCAACCATTCTCCATCCTTTGGATGCCTGGACTATTTTTCCTCTTGATGCTGTCAATAGATTCCCACCAATAACCAACCATCTGAGGAAGGACAAACCAGAGCCTGACTTTAAGAAGGTCATTTATTTACCTGTTTATTTGCTGTCTGAATATGCTGAATGAGGAACATCAGGATTTTTTGAAGCTTGACTTTCTTTTCCCCCTCCTCTTAAAAAGATGAAGTAGTTGCTCATTTCTCTGTTTTGGTTTTATCATAGTTGGGATTTTTTAGGCCACACACAGGCATACTTTTTAGTTTTGGCAAGAAGTAAACATCCAAGGCTCATAAATTACATTCATAAATATTTAGCGTACTTCGATGTATTAAGAGGTTTTAAAGGAAAGGAAAGAAAATCAAGACTGGGTAAAAACAAGCATTTATCCAGAGGAAAATGAAATCCTTTATTTCACTGTTTGAAGACTTGAAAGCAGTCACCAAGAAACAAAAATGAACTGCTGAAGTTTTCAAAGGAATCATATTCTGCTTCCAACACAAGAGCAAGGAAAATATCTCTTGCTTTTAATAAAATTTTGGATTAAATGTCCCACAATGACAGGGTGAAGAAATAGTTGCATTTAAGAGTTGATGAATCATGGAAAGAAAGAAACTGGGGACCTGGAACCAATCAGCGATCTAATATGGAGTTGCTTTGGGGTCAGACAGTGGGCAAGAGTCAGGGACCTGGCTTCTCATCTTTGACTTCTCATCTTCCATTTCTTGGGATGGGGAGCCTGCATTGCCCTCCTGTATCTGGAAGAGAAAACCAGATGAAGAAACTTGAAAGCACAACGATTTGTATATATCAGAATGGATGCTGGGTAGGAATGATGCTTGCATTAGGAAAGACATTCTTCACTTTAGAAGAGTATTCATCTCTGGATTTAATTTACTAAGTTGCTTCAGTACATTTAAAATAGGATTTAACTGCTGAAGCATTGATTGCTGCAAAGTTATTTTTTGGAATCTCTCTCTTGTACAAAGTGAGATATCCTTGTGCTGGCTGACCTCCTCTCAGGTGTATGAAGCATCTGCACCAACATTTGTTTGTCACGTCCCTGCTCAAAAATCTCCAGTGTCTCCTGCAAGGTTTCTCAACCTTGTATTCTGATACAAGGATTATCCTTTGTGGTGGGATGCTATCCTGGGCATTGGAGGATGTTTAACAGCATCTGTGGCCTCTACCCACTAGCAGCCACTCTCAGCATGACTATCAAAAATGTGTCCAGGCTTTGCCAAAAGTTGTTCCCTGGAGTGCAAAGCTGAGAAGCACGGGTCTATCAAATAAAGGGTGTAGGTCTTAGCTTCTCCACCACCAAAGATTCGGTCCCTGCCCCTCTTACCCTTATCTCGAAGCATTCGATTGCCTAGTTCCCATGCTACACACTCTGCTCACTATTACCCTCTGTCTGTGTCTTCCCCCACTTGCAGTGCCTTTCTCCTTGCTTGTTCTGCTTGGAATCCTTCCTGTCTTTAGCTCAGCCCCACCTCCTTTAGAGCTCCCAAGCCACATAACTCTCTGCTTCCTAATACAGGTGGTATCTGTTGTCCTCCTTGCTCTTTGGGGGACAACAGGAAGTCCAGACCAGGTTAGGGTGACCTGAGAGCAGGGAGACCTTGCTTCTGGGGCAAGCCCTGGAGAGGAATCGAGAACTCAGGAGAAATGACTGCCTGGGGGTGGCCCCCGAGCTCCTGTTACTCAGAGGGGACCAGATGTTGCTGGGAGAGGACCAGCTTTATTGGCCACGAGATAACTGATACAAGAGCCTTTAGGCTAACAGGTTAAAAAAGGTGATTTATTAGTTTCCTAGCATTGCTGTAACAGAGTACCATAAGTTAGTGGCTCTGAACAACAGAAATTTGTTTTCTGCCGGTTCTGTAAGTCTGAAATCAAGGTTTTGGCAGGGCCGTGCTCCCTCTGAAGGTGCAAGGGAGGGGTTCCCTGCCTCTGCCTGGGCTTCTGGTAGGTAGTCTTAGGCATTCCTGAGCCTGTAGCTGCCCCGCTTCACTGCCTTGTCCTAACATGGTGTTCTCCTGGTGTCTTCACATCATCTTTCTGCTGTGTGTGTCTCTATCCATGTCCCAATTTGCCCTTTTCATAAGGGCACCAGTGGTATTGGATTAGGGCCCCATTCTAATGGCTTCATTTCAACTTTAGTACATCCCTAAAGACCTTGTTTCCAAATAATGTCACATTCTGACATACTGAGGGTTAGGATTTCAACGTATCTTTTTTGGGGGTTGGGGGGCACACAATTCAGCCAGAACAGGTGGGAAAATCATCTCAAGTTACCACTGAAAGGCACGAGAGTCATTTATCTGGTGTGACTCATTGGCAACCTTTTAATACATCTCCTTCCCAAATCTCTCCTCCTAACCCAGTTGTATTATTCTTATGGTCTGTCATTTTCCCACAGGGGAAAAAAAATCCCCTCATAAATGTCCCCTTGGGATGTTGAGGCCAGGATAGAAATTATTATTAGCTAATTTCTTTGTTAAAAGCTAAAGTGAAGAAAAAGATGACTGAGCCATAGGAAGGGAAAAGAGAGGGAAATCTGCAGGGAAGGGAGGGGTCAAAGACCACCTCTGCCCACTCAGCTGTTGTCCCTGAGCCTGGACTTAGTGGCAGCACTGGCATTCCTGGGGGCCAGTTGGGAGGGGTGTGGCCCCAACATGGAAGGCTCAGATTCCTGGGAGGCATACCTATACTTCCCAAGGGTCCTGTCCCTAAGTTCCATCCACTGGCCAATGAGTTTTTTTGGCCTGAACTACGATGATAAACACTCATCTAATTCTGTTTGTTAATTAAACATGTATAAAACGGGTCTAAATGTTTTCAAGTCAACACACCACAAAAACACCAAAGTTTTGATACTTAAAATTAAACCAAACAACACAGGCATACTGCCTCTTGCTGCTTCAGCTTCAGATTTCTTTGTGTTTTCAAATTTTCTCAGCCAACAAGCAGAGAAATTTTGCAAATATATTATCAGCTAGTACTATCAGCTTTCCTGAATTACCTGCTATAGAAAATGCTCTGCCAAGCTCTGGCTACAAATTTTCCTGCCATCTTGGTGAGATTTATTGGCTCTCAACACAAGCCTCCAGTATCTCATGTCAAACCATAGGTCATGTGCAAATGAACCATTTCATTCCGGATTTTCCCAAGTTTTAAAAATTAAACCTTCTCTCTAAGAGAATTCCAATTTGAGAGGGCTTGGGAAGAAAATGAATAGAATAAATAGAAAAAACATTGGCTATTCACTGGAAATGATTTGGAACCTGCAGTCAGAAAGATTTATGCAGAATGTGATTGCCTTATATACATTCTATAAAATCTATAAATGCACCTTTTGGTTCCACCTACTTCTGTACCTACAGAAACTTTCTTTTCCTGAAAGAAGCAGTACTTGGTTTAGACAAGCACCTTATCTGTCTGTATCCTGGACAATTTGTTAATAGCTAGGCAGTTTTTGGTTTTTAAGCGGTTGTAGGCAACTGTGAAAATGTTTAGGTTATTCTCCACCCTGGCTACACAGTGGAATTAACTGTGGGGTTTAAAATGACCTGTGATGGTTAATTTTATGTGTCAGCTTGACTGGGCCATTATGCCCAGCCATTTGGTTAAATTTTATTCTGAATGTTTCTGTGAAGGCCTTTCTGGATGAGTTTGATATTTAAATCGTTAGATTTTGAGAGTAAAGCAGATTGCACTCCATAATGTGTGTGGACCTCATCAAATCAGATGAAGGCCCCAAGAGAACACAAGACTGACTTTCCCACTAACAAGAGGAAACTCTGCCAGCAGATGGCCTTTGAACTTCAAATGCAACGCTGGCTCTTCCTGGGTCTCCTGTCTGATGACTGTAGATATTGCAATTGACAGTCTCCATAATGACATGAACTGTTTCCTTAAACTTAATTTTTTCTCTTTATATGTACACATCCTGATGGCTCAGCTGCTCTGAAGAACCCTCACTAGTACAACTCCCACATCTGAGTCCTTTTCCCCAGTCATCCTGATGCGGTTGGCCTGCAGTGGGCCAGGAGAGTGTTATTTTAGAAGGATCTCCAGGTGATTCTCAGGTGATCAGCACTGAGGGCTACGGCCAAAACCACTCTCTTTCCCTTCTAGATAACACAGGCTCTGGTCCAATCACATCAGTGTCATTGGAGTCCTAACTCTGCCATTAATTGGTGAATAACCTTAGTCACATAACTCAAACTTTCTGAGGCTCAGGATTCTTCGCTATAAAGAAGAGAAAATAACACCAGGGCCATCAGGTTGTTGTGAAGATGGTGAGATATCAAGTGAGATGAGACATGGAAAGGTACAATATTTTCCTTTTCATTAGCTAGAAGTGAATGAGTGTACTGCATGCTTGTGACTTTTGTAATCACTGTATTTAACCAAATAGGTGCTTCTGTAAGTTGGGTGGGGTTTTTTTTTTTTTTTTTTTTTTTT
>SJYX01004198.1:156186-220865 GCA_006410675.1 Oreotragus oreotragus | reverse complement strand
TTTTTTTTTTTTTTTTTTTTCTTTTACATTCTTAGACACTAACCTTCGGCCCATTTCCTTGACAGTTTGCTCAGTCTTTGCAGTTTGCCTCTTGCGGCTGAGCCCTGTATCTGGCCATACAGCAGGGGCTAAGTCAGGATGGGTAGGAACCTGGATGTTCAAGGTTCAGCAGTCCTCATTGACTTGGGCTCTCTGTGTGGGGGCTGCACACACGGGGACGATCTGGAACTTTGGATGAAGTCATAGGTCACTTTGCAAGTGTTGGTGAAACAAATTAGAAATACTGTGGTCAAATCAGACCCTGTGGAAGAGTCTAGGAAGCATATGTGAGCGATTTTCATGGTTAGCTGAGAGGCCCACAGTTAACCTGGAGTGAGAGGCTTCAGCTCATGCGCTGGTGAAAACGATCCCCCTCCAGCTCTGGCGCAGCGGGCAGCTAGCAGTCAGCAGCTTGCGGTGATGGTGCTGTTTCCGGTAGCCATGCGCCCCTTTGGATGGGAAGCATGCCCTCCTGTCTGCATGTGTTTCATACCGCGACATTCGAGAGGGTTATGGGAAACCACTTTTCCCTTACTCCATCATCCTGAGTGAAATGGATTCAGAACATGTAAAAAGCGTGTCCTTTAATTTATGGCAACATAAACAAACCTGAGCTGCTTGGACCAAAACTACAAAGAGGAGGGTGATGGGATAGGAGCATGGGCGTGGATAATGTGGTTAACATCCCTTCCCTTCACATGGAGTGAGCCTGGGCAGCATGACTTCACTGTTTGGTTCATTAGCGACATGCTCTGCTCACATTAAAATTGTGAAAAAAGCATTGGCTTTGTTTACATCATGCACTGTAAGAGGGCATTTTTAATAGCTTAAGGAAAGTGCTTCATTGGACAGGGTAAGAACAGGAAACAAGCCTACATTCAGGAAAGCTTATACCGGAAGTGCAAGTAGTATTTCATCCAGGAAAATAAAACTTCAATGGCCGCCAGTGGAAACCACCTGCAAGATCATGAAACTCTTGATGGTTTCAGATGGAATCATTCATTTTCTTTGTATACTTATTGCTGATCTCTGGGTTAGGACTCTGCTAAACTCTGACCAGGTTTAAAGATGTGTTTATCTGATGTCAACCTTAAAAGGATTTGTTTTAAAGTGCTGTACACAGTAGTGATTAATTCAGTACACAAGTTCCATGTGTTACTAGTTTACTATGCACAAATTACTTTAAGACTCTGTTTCCTCATCTGTAAAATGGGTTTGGTGAAGATGATGATAATGGTGATGATGTGGTGATGACAGACATGTATTGAGCACTTGCCACATGCCCAGCTCCCAGTGAGCTCATTTGTTAGAGCTTTTCGTGTACTCCATACCCAGTACTCACAATAACATGATAATAAGGTAGGTAGCTATTATCTCTGTGATCTGCACTTCTACTTCTTTCATAGGATATGTTGTGTTGAGTCGTGTCCAGCTCCTTTGTGATCCAGTGGACTGTAGCCCGCCATGGAATTTCCCAGGCAAGAACACTGGAGTGGGTTGCCATTTCCTTGAGGAGTAAATGAATATAAAGCCCTTAACACAATGTCTGACAATTGGAGACCTCAGTAAATGTTAGCAGCGATTGTAATAAATATTACATTTTAATTGGTTGCTAGAAGCCAGTTCCCCGAGTGAGTTTAATCGGTGCTCTAAGAGAAATATAAGCAAAAGGTTATGAGGGTTCAGAAAGGGGAGAGAGTACATTTAGAAGCTGGGCCTTCCAGAGAGGACGTGTGGCTCAAATGTATGCAAACACGGTCGGCAGCAAGGATGGGACCAGGACAGGGGCCAGGACGTGGGAGCAGGAGAGTGTGGGGCATGCTGGGGACAACTGTGATGAGGTCAGTTGGCTAAGGGTGGAGGAAACATCTAAGTCAAGACTGAGAATGAGGTGGGTCATATTGGGTAGCACCTCAAATGTCTTCAAAGAGTTCAGGCTGCGTCCGGTAGGCAAGGAAACCGCTGGAGGAGTGTAAGTGGTGAACGCCATGGTTAATGCTGTTTGTTTCTTGAATGTAGTGGTGCTCCACGAGTTACCCGGGGAACACATAAAATATTGGCAAGGCCCTCGGTCCTGGGATTTAGAATGAACTCAGAGCCAGGACACAGTCCAAAGTGGATGTGAATTTGGCGTAAAGAATGAGGATTAGATCAGACCTAAAAACTCACAGGGGCCAGATTTAGCTGGTCTGGTCCCTGCATCAAGGGCAGTGCCAATATTTTATCTGTTTTTAAAGTGATCCCACCTGTCCTGCTCTTGCCTTTTTGTCTGGGTGATGGTGACAAAGGAGCGCCTGCACACAGCACACACCTGAGACAGAACTGTGCTGGGTGACGTCTGTATAAAACTCGCCACTAAATGTTGCAGCATGAACCGCCACCCCACCCCCCCACTCCCACTCCACCCGGTAACTTCTAAGTGGGACAAAAAGTGATTCAAGGACAATCAATGCCTTATGTATTCCTTATGTGCTTTCTGTGCAAGACACAGAGCTGTAAAGCCGTGTCACATGGCCCATCCTCTAAGAGCTTAGAATCTAGCAGAGAACCTAGGACGAGTGTAAATAACTCATGATGACTCATAAATAACTAAGATAAAGTGAAAAGAGGGTAAGAGCACTTGTGCTTGGGTGGGGGAAGGGGTGTCGTGCTAGTGAAGGCTTTTCATTAGAGGATAGCAGGACAGCATAAGCTGCCCTCCCTCCTCTTTGCCCTTTATCATTTAAGACATCATCCACAGTGGGCTCTTCGGTATAGAGAAGTCAGAGAGACCTCAGTCTGAATCTTGGCTTCACCTTTTACTGGCTAGGATTCCTCTGGCAAGTTTTCTGAGCTTGTTTGCCTACAAATGGCCATTATATTGCTTCCCTCACTTAATTGTTATTGGGTACAAAAGGGCAGCAGCCGGGATATGCAGATACTTTTGCGTACAAGTAACAGAAAACCCAAACCAAACTGGCCAAACAGGGAACTTGCTAGCTTGTGAAAGGGCACTTAAGAGTGGAGTGGCTTCAGGGTTGAACTATCCTGTGGAGGAGCAGCTCTACCCTCCTCTATTCTACTGTCCACAGTGGGAGCTTTCCCAGACTTTCCCAGACCTATTCCACTCATGTTTGTAGCATCATGTCAGTGTCCGTATGTCCTCATTCATTTCCACTTTAGCTGGGCTAACATAGGCCAGTGCCTGGTTCTGAGTCAGGGACAATTATCATGGGTTCCTGTATGAGCTGCTAAAAAGCTGTGTGACCTTTTATAAGTATCTTAACTGCTCTGTGTCTAAGTTCCCTTTTCTGTCATGGACTTCATGATGGTACCTGCTTAATAGAGGTGGTGTTAGGATTTAATAAATGATGATTACTTGAGATCAGTATATATATTTTCAGACCATCCATAGCAACCTATTGGTAAATTATGAAATAAATTTAGTGAATTGTGGCTACCTTGGAAACACAAAGGAAAGAAACGAAATAGAACCTTAGTGAATCAAGAATCCCAGAGCATGCTGCTATGGTAGAGGTAAATAATGTTTCATGAAACTTTTGTTTAAATTTTATATGTATTTGTGAATGTACTTGGTTGTGATAAAAAGAAACTTATTTTATGAACTTGGTTCATGAAAATAAAAAAGTTAAGGAACATTAGCTTGGGCTAATCAGGGTAAATGTTGGAGATGGGCCACTCCTTTAAAAGGGCTTTGGGAGAGAGGAGACATCAATGTTGAGAAGAAATACAGATTGCAAGCCCTTCTAAAGGGTTTAACAGGGGCCAAGCATTGGTTTATAAACTTTACATATATTAACACATGGTGGCTTTCACAGTAACTGTATGAGTTAGACATCTTTACTATTAACCCCATTGTCTAGAAGAGAAAACTGTGGTAGAGAAGTTAAGTAACTTAGACAAGGTCACACAGCAGAGGTGGAGTTCACACAGTTCACACAGTTCAAGCTCATGGAGCCTGGTTCTGGATGGAACCCACGTTTTTACTATGCGACACAGGGAGTCAGTGGTCAACATTCACTCCCTGGATATAAGTGCTTAGCACAGTGCCAGGCACACAGAGCAAGCACTCCATAAACCGTAGCTGTCAGCGAGAATATTACCTTGGAAAGATTGATTTGCAATCACAAAAAGCCCCTCCTTGATGTTCTCTGCAGCCTGAGGACTTGTAGCAAATCCGAGGAAGGAAAGGAAGCTTTGTGACTTTATTCTAAGTCACATGCCTAAGAAATGGGGTACCATAGTGTCCTGAGAAGAAGTTTTAGAACACAGCCCTGTTTTTCAAAGTTTGTGTGTATATCTGGGGTGGCATTGGTCAGGGGCAAAGGCAATTTCCTCTAAAACAGGTCACTTCTGTCATCCTGAGGTGTGTTAAGTAGTGCTTCATGACACGTTTAAAAGTACACAGAGCTAGCCACTGAGAGCTTGTAGTAGATGGAGGATCAGTTTGAATCTGGTGTTTAGAAGATGTGCTGAGCTCTTCCTGGTGTGTTTGGAAGGGAAACTAAAGACAACAAAGTGACCTTCATGTGCCCTGGTGTAGGTAGGAGTGACAAGGAAATACCCCCAAAGAGCCTGACCTTACTTTATAAACAGGGCAATCATGGCAGGGGGAGGGGTGGGGGTGGTGGTGGACTAAGGTGATATAGCAGAGAAAAAAATTTTTTAAAGAGTCCCAAGAGGACTAATAAAATGGCTTTGAATTACATCGCATTTGAGATGGAGGCATTAATATAAATAGCCGCAAAATGAGAATTTTCCTACCCCTTCTGTTAGAAGCAGTTCTGAAGACAGACTTGCACCCTAGGAAATGCCTGGGCTGCCTTTGGATCTCATCTTCCTCCTGAAGAAAGGCAGTGCTGGTCAAATGGCAGGCCGGCCTCTGAGCCTTTACTTCTCCCCTCTGGAAAATTATTGGGAGTGCGAATGGCATCAGGAACAAAAGTGTAGAGCTTTTAGTCTGCTTAAAGTCTGTTCTCTTGGTTTCAGATCTCAGCTCTGCCATTCTAATGGATATGTAACCTTGAGCAAGTCACTTAAACTTTATGAGCCTCAGTTTCCTCATCTCTAAAGTGGGAATAATGAAAGTAGCATCATAGTCATGAGACTCTTATGAGTATTAACTTAGTTAATATATAGTAAAGCATTTAGAGGGCTTCCGTGATGGCTCAGATGGTAAAGAATCTGCGTACAATGCAGGAGACTCGGGTTTGATCCTTGGGTTGGGAAGATCCTCTGGAGGAGAAAATGCAACCCACTCTAGTATTCTTGCTTGGAAAATTCTATGGACAGAGAAGCCTGGAAAGCTACAGTCCATGGGACTGCAAAGGGTCAGACACAACTGAGCAACTAACACACATATACACACAGCATTTAGAAGTGTGCCTGGGACAGTCTATCAAAAGGTTGCTGTTATTATTGCTGTGTGCATGACCCCATGCCTGGAGCTGAAGCTATAGGGGTGATCAGGGAAGATTTCTACTCCTCAAGTCTTAGGATCTGTAGACATGTCACAGAAGAGAGTCAGCACACAAGTGGTCAGTGCTCTGACATGGCCTACTGAGAAAGAAACCTTTGCTTCTGGAAGATAAAGGGAGGGATTCACAGAGGAAGAGGCGAACCTGGATTTTGACAGATAAATAGCAGGCTACATAACAAGCGAATGGAGAAGACATGCCAGACAGGAATAGCATGTTCAAAACCAGGTCTTACAAGGCTGTAGGGTGTCCAGGGATTTGTGGGCATTTACCGGGCCCTGAGGCCAAGGGTTCATGTGATGGACTGGTGATGTCTGAGGCTGGAAGGTCACTAGGGGCAGACAGTGAGCAGGACCATTCACTTTGGGGAGACAAGATGGTTCTGTTACATTAGCACTTCTGTGAGCTTTATAGAATTCAGTAATCTTGTCCAGGTTTTTCCATGTACAGAGGACTTCAGGCATTTTTGGACCAAGCTTATTCCATAGCTAAACAGTTAATCTTGGAGTCGACATTGGGTCTTTCATTGGTGGCTACTCTGTTTATCCTACCTCCCAACCTCACCAATGAGGGATTTACTGTTCTGTTTAACAGAATACTTTGTGAAGATAAGAAAGAGAATAACTGCTGTTTGTTAGTCCTAAACTTACTAAATTATTAAGATCACTGTTTTGTATGTCCGTGGGGTATATGGTTTTTGACTTTGGCAAAATGTTCCATTTTGGTGTTTGAATTATTCTCATAAGTATTTCCATGTATCAGCTTCACTATCTTATTTGCTGCATACCCCTACTTGTAAATGCATCATGTTCTAGAAATTCATTTTTAAGTCAGTTATTTGGACCACAGATTGTATAATTCCCTGGAAATAACAATCTGATTGGGTTGTTATTGGGTCTCTAGGCCAGTCCTCCAAGACTTAGTTAACACAAACTGTAGCTGAATACAGCTAATATTTATTAAATTAACAATGCAATTATAATACTAGTTTGAAAATACTGGTTTGAAAAATAGGAAAACAGTAACATTGACTAGAAAGTTTAAATTTTGACTCCACTTAGAACTTGTATCAGCCTTGCTAGATTCCTGGTCTCTCACAGCCTTGACAGTTTATAAGGCATTTTGGGATCCATTATCTGATTGGAGTCTCAAAACCATCCTGGAGGTCAGTGCCCATGAGGGAACTGCAGCTCAGAGAGGCAAAATGACTTGTCCAAGAACACACAGTGCTTGTCAAAACATTTTTTTGTTTGTTTTTAAAAAAAGGTACAATATAAATGAACGGATTATTGATAAACTAGAGTTATCTTTACAATGTCAAAAGCATAGAAATGTTGCCACATTTTGACAGAGTTTTGGGAGGAGAGGTAGGTTATAAGGTGACAGGATCTTGCAAGCACTTGTCTAAACCATTAAATATTCACTGAACTCTTACTATTCATACCTGTGTTTTCTTGGGGGTGGGGAGCGTAGAGAATCATAGCTATTTAAAGCATGGCTTCTGGTCTTTATTAGTTGTTGAAGCGGTAAAAATTATAGAGTAGAAGGTCCCTTATTTAATGTACCTGGGCCTGGAAATCTATTGATTAATCCAAGATCATGGTTTAATGTAATAACTAGAACAACAACAAAAAAAATGCATGTCTTAAATATCAAATATCACAATGTCTAAGTAAACTAATTTAACAAAAATAAGTCAGTGCCTTTGGGAACTAGAAGAAAAAGCAAGTTGTTTTATAGTAGGATAAATATGTATCTTACTATTTTCAGAAGACATTGGACAAAAAATGAGGAATTGCTAGACTGAGGTGACAATGAAACAGTCATCTGCTAAAACTGAGCACCTTCTGTGATAGCAACTTCTGGAGGATTTATTTTCCTCTAATTTTTAATTTGCATGAATAGGGCCTTGCTGGTGGCTAGTGGTAAAGAATCCGCTTGCCAGTGCAGGAGACACGGATTTGATCCCTGGTCTGGGAAGATCCCACATGCCATGGAGCACCTAAGCCGGTGCTCCACAACTGTTGAACCTGTGCTCTAGAGCCTGGTGATGGCACCTCCTTCAGCCCATGCACTCTAGAGTCCACGCTCCACAACGAGAGAAGCCCGCGCAACACAATGAAGAATAGCCCCCACTTGCTGCAACTAGAGAAAAGTCTGAACAGCAATGGAGACCCAGCACAGCCAAAATAAATAAATACAATTATGCATTTAAAATATATACTATATATATAATATTATATAAAAGCCCAGGGGCCTCGCCTTATTTTTTGTACTCCCTGGCAGCTAATCCTGCGCTGAGTACATAGTGCTGGATAAATGTTTGACAAACGAATGAAAGGATAATTTAACACAGTTTTAGTGATGCTAGCTGAATAATAGCCTAAATCTGAGACCTGAAGAATCAGCTCTCCTTTCTACATGTTTAACTGTCTCCCAGAGACAGCCCTAGGCCTTGGGAGATGAGAGATTCTGCATGGGCTGAATTTCCAAATGATGTGGCCAGCTTTCTTAAAAATGTATTTCTAGACCATTCCATTACGCACTTTGTTATGATCCTTGGCTGTCTCTCTGCACCTTGTGACAAATCCTCATGGAGCAAATACCTTCTACACAGGGACAGGTGCCAAGAAGAAGAGAGACAGAATTCTACCCTCTACCTTNAATGTATTTCTAGACCATTCCATTACGCACTTTGTTATGATCCTTGGCTGTCTCTCTGCACCTTGTGACAAATCCTCATGGAGCAAATACCTTCTACACAGGGACAGGTGCCAAGAAGAAGAGAGACAGAATTCTACCCTCTACCTTTCTTTCTTTCTTTTTTTAAGGAATTTTGAAGATTCTGAAAGGGACTGTAGAATGCTTTCATCCTATCTCCAGGTTTTTCCTGGAATTTATCTTTCCCTTCCGTGGTGCATTTAAACTCTATGTTCCCAGTGTATTTATTTGTAAAATGGATTTAATTCTGTCCTGTAAAGCCTTTAGAAAGGAATGTCAGGGGCACACAGGGGCACACAATGCTGAAGAATGATGGTAAAGTTTTAAAAGAGATTTATTTGACCCTGAGGCCAAATGGCATAGGCTGCAAATGTGATAAATCTAGCAAATAAATAAACAAATAAATAAATAAACATACATGCCTTTGAGGAGGCAGCTGGCCAATAGGCAGTTCCAGCATTGGCATTTACTTTTACAAGAGCACTTGTTAATCCCACAAGCTCCGGACAGTTATAAAGGTTTCATTTCCTCCCCAGACCTTGCTTCCCCCCACCTCCCGGGCGTGTGGAGTGGAGCACTTTATTTGAGACTGGAGTCGTGAATGTACTCCCTGCAAGGTGATGACTTCATGTATATTGATATTGCCAGTAGGGGTTTATTTTCTTTCTTGTGAGGCTGTGATCCTTTGAAGTCAGGAACCACGACTTACATAGCTCTTTGCACAGAGGTTTATAGGTAGAAAGTGTTGGGCAAACATTTGTTACATGAAATGAGGATTGTCCCGCTCACTGCGTCTCTCCAGCTCTGAGCCTCGTGCCGGCACGTGGGAAGTACTCAGTACATACTAGAGGGATGAATAAATAAATGAACGAGTGGCGCAGATCACAGTTTCCCCAGGCATTTCTATCTTCAGTACTCCTCTCCTGCATACCAGAAGCCAGGCTACATTGGAATCTTTTTGGTTGCTAGAGTGGCATATTGTCATTGTTTGAAAAATCAGTGTCTTAACTTAATGAGATAAGGTTCTGGACTACAGACAAGAGAGGAGAGATGGATGAGTAGAGTGAGAAAGGAGAGAATACAAAATACAGACGTCAAACATATCTATCTGTCCATCTAACTATCATCTATCATCTATCCATCCATCTGTCTGATCTATTCATATCTATACACACATAAAACTAGCTGTTGAAATTTATTGATCAATGTGGAAAACTTTAAAAATTTATATTTCCTTCTATTTATTATCTATCTGGGCTTCCCAGGTGGTGCAAGTGGTAAAGAACCCGCCTGCTGATGCAGGAGATGTAAGACAAGTGGGTTCCATCCCTGGGTTGGGAAGATGGCATGGCAACCCACTCCAGTATTCTTGCCTGGAGAATCCCATGGACNCTATCTGGGCTTCCCAGGTGGTGCAAGTGGTAAAGAACCCGCCTGCTGATGCAGGAGATGTAAGACAAGTGGGTTCCATCCCTGGGTTGGGAAGATGGCATGGCAACCCACTCCAGTATTCTTGCCTGGAGAATCCCATGGACTGAGGAGCTTGGCCAGCTCCCATCTATGGGGTTGTAAAGTCAGACACGACTGAAGCGACTTAGCATGCACTGTCTATCTATTATCTATCTGCTTTTCACCTTTCTCCTGGGTTTAAGACCCACAATTCACCTGCTGTTGGACATTTCTATTTGTATATCCACTTATAGCTAAACTCTGCCATTTGCCCTTGAGGGCTGGTCCATCATTGATCCATCACTGAAGTTGACTGTCTCCATCTCCAGATCCACCACTTTAGATGAAGTCTTGTCTATCTCAATGATCCTCTCCCATGGTTACATGAAGAAATTTTCCATGGGATCCTCCACTGACACGTTGCACACCAGTTCCTGCTCAACAGGTTTCGGTGTCTCCTCACTATTTCTAGGTTAAAATTAAAATACCTTAGTTTCACAACCTGCCCAAAGATCTCTCTCTTACTACTCTATAAGACCCTCTGCTCTAGCCAGGCTTGTACTCACTTACTCGAGACAGACTGCTGTTTGTCTCCATTTCCCCTTAGTGACCTTCACCGAACACCCTGCTAAGTTCTGAGCCCTAGATAAGGTTTCATCTGTTTCTTCACCTGTTTACCAGACAGAGGAATGTGCCCTTCCTCCTCCAAGCTGAGCCCGATCTTGTGCTCAGTCACTCAGTCATGGCCACCTCCTTTCGATCTCACGTCCTATAGCCCTCCAGGCTCTTCTGGCCATAGAATTTTCCAGGCAAGAATACTGGAGGGGGTTGCCACTTATCTTAATCAGCCTTTAAGGCCCATCTCAACCCCTTTTTTCTCCAAATCACCTGCTTTGACAACCCCAGTCATAGTTCTTTCCACTCCCCTAATTTGAGCTAATCATCTATGATTTTGTATTGATTTAATTTTATTTTTTAATGAGGTATAGTTGATTTATAATGCTGTGTTAATTTCTGCTGTATAGCAAAGTGACTCAGTTATATTGTACATATGTGTGTATATTATTTTTAATATTCTTTTCTATTATGGTTTATCCCTGAATATTGAATATAATTCCCTGTGCTATTCAGTATTGATATATTTTAAAATGTTGACCTCATCCCCCTAATTCCATTATAATTGCATCATCTGTTCCCAGGAGGGAAGAATTCTGTCATAGTCTTTCTGTTCATGTGTGCATGTTGATTGCTTGCTGAAGGCATTCATCAACGTTGGGCTAATAGGTGGTGCAAATACTTTCAAAGTTTTGGACTTCTTATTATTTTCTAAATTTATATCACTTTAACAATTAGAAAAATATGCCTTTGAGGCACAAATTACCATATTAAATTTCAATGATCAATATTAACGTAAACATCATTTTAAACCCCATGATTTAAAACAGGCATTTGCCCCTTTTCTCTGTCTTTACTAACAATTTTTTTTTCTAAATGTTGGTAAAAATTAGATTTATCATGATCATTATTCTACTTCTTGAGTTTGAAAGGGTTGAAGAAAGGTCTTCCTATGGCTAAATCTTCCCCGTCCCCTCATGGAATAGGTTAAGTGTCATAGGAAAGATCATATGTCCCAGGAATCTAGTCATTTCTCTACCATTCACTGTGCAGCCTCGGGGAAGGCACCCGGGTGTTCGCTTCAATGTCATCACCTATAAAGACAGACAACAATACCGGCAGGGTCTGAGATTATGTGATGTTTGAAAAAATGTTCTGAACGCTGTACAGTTCTATCTAAATGTTAGGTCTCATCATTGTCCCCATCATTTTATCATCTCCATCACTTTACCACCTTTGCCAGCATCTGCTCTCAAACCAGGTGTCAAGATGAGAAACACACAGGCTCCTCTTCACTAGGTGGGTGGGGGTGCCCACCCTTTCTTCCCAAGTGAGCATCTCTACCTTGCTTCTGTCTTAACAAACTGTCTTTGTGCTCTCCCACTTGTTTTTCTGTGTCTCTAATAATAAACTGTGCACCTGTTTTTTTGCACTCCCCACCCCCCAAAAAAGATGAGAAGCGCCGCATGGAGCTGGGGGCTTCTTATAGGGGGCAGCAGTATGCCATTTGCCAAATGTGTATAGTTCACAGGTCATCCTTCTTTTGTATGTTGTAACTTCTGAGGAACTGAATGCCTAAATCATTTCTCTCTCTTGCTGTATTGGGAACACTTTTTGTGATTCCTGTTCCCACTGCTGCAATGGACTGTAAAATGTCTTTGGGGAATGGGCAGGAAATCTTAGTTTACGTGGTGAGCAGGTGGTCCTGATATACAACATTCTCTTTTTTTATGCTTGTGCCAGGCTGTTTGCAGGATCTTAGTTCCCTGACCATGAATAGAACCTGGGCCCCTAGCAGAGAGTGTTGGGTCCTAACCACTGGACCACCAGGGAATTCCCCATACAGCATTTTTTTGAACCTAAAACACCATCAATTATAAAATACACCATTATTTCAAAAATCATCAAGAAAGGAAAAAGTGACACCCATTTTAAAGTATGACACATCACTGATTATACGAGGCACCCCTACTTTAGTGTTGTGCAAATGTGGAACATGAGTGTCTGGGAATTAGTCAGATACAGTGGGACTGTTGCAGCAAGAGGCAGCTTGGAGTCTCTGAGCCTCAGCCACGTTGGGTCCAGAGGTCTGCCCGCACCCTCCCCTGCCACAGCCTCCTTTGAAGACCTCCACTGCAAAGTTCCCCTGTGTGAGTTACAACTGGCTGGCCTTCTGCTTCCCCTTCAGCAGTGGGAGGAGGAGCCTGNTTGGAGTCTCTGAGCCTCAGCCACGTTGGGTCCAGAGGTCTGCCCGCACCCTGCCCTGCCACAGCCTCCTTTGAAGACCTCCACTGCAAAGTTCCCCTATGTGAGTTACAACTGGCTGGCCTTCTGCTTCCCCTTCAGCAGTGGGAGGAGGAGCCTGTGGAGGCTAAGGAGAGGTGAGTGCAAAGCCCAGGATCCTGGGAAGCTTCTTGCTTAGACTTGGCAGTGCCACCTCCTCAAATCTCTTGCTGCTATTTTAAATCAGCATGGTAAGGAGTTGCCCCAGATGTGGACCCTCCTAGTTCTGAAGAGGCACGTTGCTGAGCTTATATGTTCTCTTAGCCAGAAGCTCTAGAAGATCAAGTGCCACTTGGGGTTTTCCCCCAGCCCGGAGTAGCTCCTATTTGGTGAGGGTTCATCTTGTGATATGGACCTGCCAAACATCACTTATCGGGGACAAGAAGCTGTAGGCCTAGGCCCAAGAGCAAAGTAGCTTTCTTCTTTCTCCAAGAGAGAAGTCAGTGCTGGAGGGGAGAAGAAGGTTCAGAGCTATTTACAGAAAAGTCATGATCCCTGTGCTCATACGTGGAGTGGGGGGTGGGCACCACTTTCTCAGATGTCACTGCCAACTGCAGATATTTCAGCACCTCTTTTCCTTCAGACGTCTTGGGTTTCAGACAGAGAGGTAACCAGACGCTTCACATTTGCTACACCAATGCTGTTTCAGGCCCTATTTCTTGACCTTACAAGTCACCTGTTCCCCTTGAGATATTGTTCCCCTGTGGGCTGAGATAGCTACTATCCAGGTTTACTAATAATATTGACGAAAATGTATAGTTCAAACTTATGTCATCAGTTAGTGGGGATCCTTGGATCCGTCCTGTTGCGGCTGTAGGATCAGTTTCACTTCTTCCATTCCCATAGTGAATTAGAAGGTTCTGTGGATTATTGCCCCTGACTCCTGAAAGCTTATTTACTCCCTCCACAGTCTTTTTTATTATTAGTATTTATTTATTTGGCTGTTCTGGGTCTTTGTTTCTTTGAGGGCTTTTCTCTATTTGCAGTGCATGGGCTTCTCACTGCGGTGATTTCTGCTACTGTGCGCCACAAGCTCTACAATGTCCCGGCTTCAGCAGTCTGGGCGCGTGGGCTCAGGAGTTGGGGCTCCTGGGCTCTAGAGTACAGGCTCGGTACTTGTGGAGCGTGGGCTTAGTTTCCTCACAGTATGTAGGACCTTCCTGGTCCAGGGATCAAGCCTGTGTCTTCTGCATTGTCAGGCAGAGTCTTTACCGCTGAGCCCCCAGGGAAGCCCTCTCCACAGTCTTACACTGTAGTGTAAGTCTCTGTTCTCCAAGCATTTAACAGTAGAGGTTTTCAGTGGTTCTCCTATCTCAATAAACTCAGACTCTTCAGCATGGCGCTCACAGCTGTACTAGTCAGGACTCAACTCAAACTTCCTCAAGCAAGAAGGGACATTAGAGTCACATAACTGAGCAGCTCACTCAGCGATCTAGAGCTTCAGGCATGGGTGAATCCAGATGCTCAGTCAGTGCCTTGTCTCCCACTGCCACCTCCTTGCTCCAGGTCTCTCATTACTGTGGCTTCCTTTTACAGACACTCTCTTTCCAGGTAATGGGGAAATTGGCTGCCCACATCCAGAAATGGAGGAGACAGGCCTTTCTTTCTTCTGGTACAGTTACCTGAGTCCTGCTGGGATCTTGTGCTCAGCCCCAGGTCAGTCATTACTGCTGGCCTGGCTAGCTCCTCCTGAACGCTGTGCCCACCCCCGTGAATGTGTGTGCCTGAACCCAGTGATGACAGCCTCACCAGGACCACACGCAGTGAAGGAGAGGCAGCTGTCTAAGGGCAGCAGGGGTGGCGGACAGGAAAGAGCACCAAACACCAGGTGTCCTCTCAGGTCTTCTACGCTTTGGCCCTTCCACCTGTCAGCTCTTCCTAAGAGTTTTCTGTAGGCTTTCACCGCTTATCTGCTAATTGCATTGGACTATCACCTCTGTGAAAACTTGCCTTTGCCCTAACACCTTGTTTCCTTTATGTTCACCTTTCCTGCATTTTCTTCTCCCCTTGCAGTCCTCAACATTCTTCTTAATCTCCAAGCCTTAATTAAAATGCTACTTCCTTTCAAACTCTTTCCTATACTTGTGTTTCTTCCACTTCACACTCAAAGGATCTGGCTGATAGTACTGTCAGAGAAAGTTTGTTTATTCCCCCCTCTGTTTGGAGTTACTTGTTAATGTTTCTCCCCAAGTAATGCAAAGATTAACCTAACCATTTATTATTCTTCCAGTATCGTGTAGGAGATATGCAAGAAACATTTGTTGGACAGGTAAATGTTCTCTCAAGGCTTTTTTTTTTTTGAGAGGATGGTATGTTTGGGGATTTACCCCCAATATACACAGTCATGCACTCTCAGAGCTTGAGTTCATGTATGTAATGTCTGCTAAAAATAGACATACAAGACTTTTGTAAATTTCCAACAACACTTTGGGAATGATATTGTTAGCTTAGTTACAAGCACCTTGTGTGTGTTATCTGATGACCTGAAGAAAAAATCTGTCAAGCAAAAGAAATTGGGTGGACTGTGGGACTGAGTTGCCTCCTGTCGGGGAAAAGAACAAAAGCTGGGGGAGGTAGTTGAGCATAATGGGCAAGAATACAGCCTCCACGTTTGAAGTCAGGTTCCACTGCTTCTTAGCTGTGTGATCTCGGGCAAGTTAACAAATATCTCTGAGCCTCAGTTCCCTTGCAAAACAGAGAAAACCGTTTTCTCGTGGTAGGACGGTCATGGAAACAAAACACAATGGATGCAGAGAATCTAACATAGTACCAGCTTCTAATAGGTATGCCTCATCCTCCCAGCCAGCCACCCACCCACGTTGCCATCTCTCAACACAATCACAGAGGCTGTGACATAAATAAGGGTGTGGTTTTTCTTCAGGATGGCCAGTCATATTGAGTGAGTCAATACTGGGATGTACTAAAGAATGTTTTTTTTCAGTTTGTAGTTCCTTGGCTAATATCTGTCTACTGTCACTATCTAATATTCAGTTCAGTTCAGTTCAGTCGCTCAGTCATGTCTGACTCTGCGACCCCATGAACTGCAGCACGCCAGGCCTCCACATCCATCACCAACTCCCAGAGTTTACCCAAACTCATGTCCATTGAGTCGGTGACACCATCCAGCCATCTCATCCTCTGTCGTCACCTTCTCCTCCTGCCCTCAATCTTTCCCAGCATTAGGGTCTTTTCCAATGAGTCAGCTCTTTGCATCAGGTGGCCAAAGTATTGGAGTTTCAGCTTTAGCATCAGTCCTTCCAATGAACACCCAGGACTGATCTCCTTCAGGATGGACTGGTTGGATCTTGCAGTCCAATGGACTCTCAAGAGTCTTTTCCAACACCACAGTTCAAAAGCATCTAGTGACACTAATATTACACACACTATCTAATACGAGTGACGGTGCACAGAAGGACAGAATATATGGATGGTGAGAAGCCAGTTACCTCTGTTGAGACGGCACTGGTGTCAGGACCATCAGCAATGGATGACATGTTTTTATTTCCACTGCATCTGAAATGTACAGCTGGCCTGGAGAGAGGGAGGAAGGAATAGCCTCTTTTGTCCAGATGTATGGAGGGCCCTGCATACTTCTCTGGCTGAAGGATCTGTGTGTTGAGGGAAGAAGATTAAGCCATTTTCTGGGTTCATTCAGTACCTATATGTAATGACCTAATTGTAGGCACTACAGGAAAGGAAACTCAGACTGTCATCTACTGTTAGAATGATGAAAATACCTGGAACTTTCTCTGATTTTTATTCCCCCTCCTATGATACCCATACCAGCACATATTCAAATGCTTTTCATATTTACATAGAACAGCTATGATGCTTCACCCAATCAATGCACATCTCATCGGGGAGGAAGACACATATATGATTCATTTTCTGAAGCCTCAAATCTAAGAATTTACCTAAGGACCCAGGGATGTCCTGAGGTAAGTTTTGGAAGTGTCTCAGGTGGTGTGATTATAGATTGGCAGGCTCACTTCCTCTTCCACTAACTGGCTACGGGTTTGCATTTCCAAATTATGACCCACCACGTTAATCATCTGATGGAATCTTTAAGTAGGCAGAGAAAGGTAACAGGGCTTTCCCAGTGACCAGATGGCCATGAGCACACCAATGCCCGGTGGAGCCATCATGGACAATGGGAGAGATGCCCTAAGGAACCGACATGTCCCTGAATCATAGAACACGGAGGTGGAGTCCAGGTGGAGGCTTTTTAAAGACTACTATGCAGACCTAGTCATTTTACCCATAGAGTCCCCAAAAGGAGCAATACTGTCTGTCCAGTGCTTCCGAAGCACTTCGTTTTTTTCCTTCACCTTAAGATTTATCACACTGCATTGTGATTACGTACATTATGTCTGTCTCCCTTTATCAGTTCAGACAGGAAACTCAAACGGCTTTAAGCAAAAAAGACTTTATTGGCTCAGTAAGTCCCACCTGGGATTCCCAGGTGGTGCTAGTGGTAAAGAACATGCCTGCCAATGTACTACATAAGAGATGTGTGTTTGATCCCTGGGTGGGCAAGATCCCCCTGGAGGAGGGCATGGCAACCCACTCCAGTATTCTTGCCTGGAGAATCTCATGGACAGAGAAGCCTNGCAAAAAAGACTTTATTGGCTCAGTAAGTCCCACCTGGGATTCCCAGGTGGTGCTAGTGGTAAAGAACATGCCTGCCAATGTACTACATAAGAGATGTGTGTTTGATCCCTGGGTGGGCAAGATCCCCCTGGAGGAGGGCATGGCAACCCACTCCAGTATTCTTGCCTGGAGAATCTCATGGACAGAGAAGCCTGTCGGGGCTACAGCCCATAGGGTTGCAAAGAGTTGGACACGACTGAAATGACTGAGCACGTTGGCTCAGTGACCAAAGAGATCAGCTGTGTTATACCAGGGATCCTACTCTATTTCAGATATTGTTGAAGCACCACCTAAGTACTGATGCTCAGAATGCAACTGATTAACCATGTTACCGTTTTCAGATACCACAATGTACATTCATCTAGAAAAGGCAGTGCATCAGTCTAGCATGAAAGCCATTTCTGCACATTAGAAGCCTGAATTGTAAATGTCAAATCAATGTTAAGAGCACAGTAGTGTTTTCTGACACCTATTCAAAAGTACATGAGTGTGACTGTTGTTGAAAAATGGCCAATTATAAAAGCATTTCAACAATGTAAAGTAGGAGAAACTCAGTTTTAATGAAATGTACATCTAAAAGAATTGAAGAAAAGTTTTAATTTGCTTGATGTTCATAAACTTGTCCAATTGAAGAAGTTGGTTTTAAATTCTTGGTTGGCTCTCAGCTTGGATTTTGATTTTCCTGGTGGCCTGGGTCATGGAAGAAACCAGGAGATAAATCAAAACCAAAGATGGAACATCTTTATCAGGAATTTACAGAAAGGCCACAAGTATATTCCGTCATGGCATGACTGATATGAAATATTACTTATGTTGTGTATTTAAGAATCAGAGGGAGACAGTGGCTTAACCATGTCGTCCTTGGTGAGAGAGACCCTTAAAAAGAAGGAATGACATCTTTTAGTATCATGATTTTGTCTGTGGCTTATACCAGTCTCACTTAACCTTTTGGTTGGGTTCCATGTTCTCTCTTCACCTGTAAAATGACTATGAAATAGATCAGATCCAATTCTTTTGGAAAAGTGGGCATTTAAAATAGTCTGAACAAGTGTATTGAACAAATGAAAACCAAGATGAATCGGATTCTTTTGATTCTTTCATCTTCACAGTCTTAGAAGAAAAAGTTCTCCTTTCCTTGGAAGGATAGAAAGGTTCCAGGAAGGAATAAGAATTGGCTGCTTCACATCGTGAATTTGTCGATGCCATCAGAGAGAAACTAATGGGGGAGGGCAAGAAAACTGAGTTTTGGCTCCTAGAACCACATTTTAAAACAAAAATCTTCTGCCAAAATTTCTTTAATATTACTCCCTATAAAATTATAATGAAAAAGTGTGAAATACATTCATTTTCAACATACAAACAATGCTAGACTTTTGGTTCCAATTAAAGGCACACTTTCCCAGGACGGCAGAAGGCATTGTGCTTTGTGAGAATTTGCTTTCTTTTCTTTTTACAAATGATTAAACAGCATTTTAGTACAAAGTGCTTCAGTTTCTAAACACATAAAAAGCAATAAAAGGTAAAAGTTAGAAAAAAATATGATGGGACAGGAGTTGTTTGGTGACAAGTTCCTTCAGGCAATGGAGCACCATGATGCCCAACTTCACTTTGGAACAAGATCAACCTTTTCTTGTTACTTAGTTCAAATGTTAATCAAATGTCAACAGGTTGAAGAAAGTCATCTGTGACTGGCTTGCTTTCCTACAGCTCCCATTCATCTTTTGGGCTCTGTGGCTTTCTTAACGCAGCTGATGAATGGACATTTCAGGGGTAAGTCATTATTAAACTTAGTAACACGTTTAACCATCTTTCTTTCTTACCTCTTCCTTTGTTCGATCCTATTTTTTTCCATTCCTTCTTCTGTCTCTAAGAAAAAACAGGTGTTGAAAGTTAAAGGGCATAATTTTTTTTTTTAAGTGGTCTATCATATAAAAGAAACAAGACAAACCCTAAATTTTTTTTTTTATTAAATTTAAAGTCCATGCAATACTCAGTTCTCTCAACTTGGGTTAATTTTACCTTTAGATTGACTTTTCTTATCTAAGTTCCTTTTTTAAAAAAACAGTTTTCTCCTAGATAATGGTTGTTCTATTTAAGTCATTTTATATTATAATCCAGAGGGTCTAGGAGAGTAAAACAAACAAACAAACAAAACAATTAGTGTATCTGTGTATCTTTAATCCTTAGTCTAAGATCACTGCTGAGGAGTAGGAGGGTAACAGGCAAGAAAGCTAGGGGGTCTCCAAATGGAGGAAATAGGCTGCAAGTGTTAGAAGATTTTTCCCTTCTCTATACAAATTTTGACTTCCTTGGCGGCTCAGATGATAAAGTGTCTGCCTACAATGCAGGAGACCCAGGTTCGATCTCTGGGTTGGGAAGATCCCCTGGAGAAGGAAATGGCAACCCACTCCAGTATTCTTGCCTGGAAAATCCCACGGATGGAGGAGCCTGGTTGGCTACTGTCCATGGGGTCACAGAGTTGGACACGACTGAGCGACTTCACTATCTATTTACCTATACAAATTTTAAAGGTTTCTCTTAAAATTCTGTGTTGCCATGACGACACCTGGTTCCACCAGAACTTAACTTTTCTCACACCTGGAGCTAACCAATGGGTTTTTCTTATGGAAATGCTTTTCTTAAGCTATGTTAATGAACTGTGTATTTACCCTAGACTCTGTTTTTTTTTTCAAGTCCATTCAACTTAAAACTCGGGACCCAGAAAGGCTCAACAAACCAGTATGTTTTACTCATATATTGTTCTCCTGATCTGTGTTAATGAAACTATATCTTTACTTGGAAACCTGGCTTACTTCAAGATTCATGCCAATTGTTTTATGGCCCCAGATGACTCACCTTGTGCCAATGTTATCTCGAAATGCATGTTGTGGGTGAGGGGCCTGATGCCTTCTTTCTCTAATTAACAGCTTGCATATAGATATATAACATACTGCTAAAAGCTAGCAGGGGAACACTCTTTCTGCCCCCTTCTGATGTCTATGTCAGCTTTCTCTATCTCTTTTATACTTTAATAAAACTTTATTACACAAAAGCTCTGACCGATCAAGACTTATCACTGGCCCTGGATTGAATTCCTCTCCTCTGGATGCCAAGAATCCCGGCATCTTTCACAACCCAGCAACAACCTTTCAGGAGCAAGTTCTCAACTTGGAAAAATTTAGCCTTATTACTATTTTGGGATCTGACAGCTGTCTCTGTACTTTTAATAGAGAAGTTCTATTCATTTTTTCAAATGAGCTTTTCCAAAATGTTCTTTGAAGTGCTAAGAATACACTTCTCATATGTAAGTTTGTTACTTAAAGATGATATATTGGATTTTTTCAGTCAATTATTTTTGGTTATTTTGACACTTTGGTATCCTAATTCCTTCAAAGTTTTCTATTGTATCAGGAGAGCTGGATGTGTAGCTGAGAAAGTGGTAGATAATTTTCACAATAATGGAGTTTTATATACCTTTGAATCTGGATCTGTGTGATCTTTTAGAACTTTGCGACATCCCAGGCAATGTGTTGGAGCCATGCTCACCAGCTTGGCATCAGTGAAGATTAGGGGTGGTCATTCAAATCCCCATTTCCTATTCACTTCTGGAGAGAGACTAAAAGAAGTAACCATCAGCACAAGGTGACATGCTATGCATTTATATTTCTTGCTTTAGAATTTTCCCAAGTTGAGGTGTGGGAAAGGAGTTATTTTCATGTCAAGTGCTTCTTACATAAAGATGTCAAGTGCCTCCTATATATAAAACCTCATGGTTTGCATGAAAGTGAAAATGAAAGATGGATGAGTGGCATTTGTCATGGATTTGATTGTTCTTTTATGTCTATAAAAGGAGACATAAAAGGAGTACTAATTCATAATTGGGGCAGTCCCCTCCTATTGGTGAGAGTGAATTGTCTGAACTTACAGATAAAGACTAAATAGGCTTTGGATTTCAAATATTTATTCCATTGAAATTGAATTGTACCAGATTTGGTTTAAGGTTATCCCCAGTATAACTTGTCATGGGAAAATATAAGAATAAACAATTCAAAGATGGTACTAGTCAATGGATATCATATGCAAGGAAGGCAGCCTCACTGCTGTTGAGGGCCCAAAGGATAGTTTAGTTTTTGCTAGCACAACGTAGAGAAAATCAAGAAGTGCACAGTGGCTAATATAATAGATGTTGGAGCATGAGGCCAGAGAGTACTATGTAAAATCCAGGGTGGGTGCAAATAGTCAGGAATTCCTTGAGGTGGTGAACAAAGACAGCTGTCTTTCCAGCACAGACAATTACATATTCAGATGTTATGCAATCGGGTGTTCGATTGAGAAATGTTTGGAAACCACTGTCTATGGTAAAGCCAAAAATGTGAGCATCTTACAATATTGGATCTGAGGTCCTTGTGAAAAATCATGAAGAGAAGGAATGGGTTTTCAGGACATTGGATTGTGAGTTGGAGCCCCTGGATGGAAATCCACAGTACCATTCAGCACCCAGGAGCTCTAGGCGTCTGCTCGCTGGAGGCTACTCCAAGTGGTATTTTCAAGATAATTCATCCTGAGCAAAATGCTCCAACATCTTTGGATCCAATAGATGAAGTTGCTTTTGGGGGATGCCTGCAGATGTTTGTATCTCTACCTCCCCATCCAATCCCTTAGCTTGGTTTCCTCTCTTCTTCAGTAATGAAAATGTGCAGCAGCCACAATGAAGGGCATGCAAAGCAATTAGGAAATATTCACGCATTAGTGAACTGTTAATGCTTCCCTTGCTGCAGATGGCAAAGGGCTGGCTCCTGAACGTGTCTTCTTGAGGCTGTCGAGCAGGAAGATTATGATCAAGTTAGTCTCCTTCTCTCTCTCATTATCCTGTCCATTTGCTCCTCTGCAAATATGCTTGGTGACAAAAGTCTGGCTAATTCTGAATTTCCCCAGGCATGGTCCTCATGGAGGTGGCAGATATCTGAGGTCTAGCATCGAGATGCCAGAGACCAGTGTATTGCTGTGTGAACAGGTTTTAGCCACCCTGGTGGAGTTTACGATCAGGAAGTGCAGGACCCCAGTGGAGCTTTCAGAATGACAGAAGAAGCAACAGAAAAGAGACATCACAGTGCTGGAAGCACGGGGACAGCTTTATGCACATGTTCTTCCAGGCTTTGGCTAAACATTTTGTACAGTTCATGTGGAACCCGTGAAGTACTGTCGTCTCCTTCCTGACGTGAAGCAGAAGTATTGCAACACAATGGCCCGGCTGTGACACTTGGCAGCCGTGCTTGGTACGAAGTGCTGTTCTGTTGTTACTCTTTGGAAGTAGCGCCCTGTGATGTGAAAAGGCTCCCAGGGAAACAGCAGCCGTCCCAAGCCACAGAAAGGCCATCAGGCATCTTTGCAGGTCGCCGGTGAGGCTCTGATTCACTTCCTGCTCTCATGCAGAATCGGAAGAGGGGAGAGCAGGGAGAGAGTCACAGGGAGGAGGGAGATTTTTTCCCAGTCAAGCCACAAAGCTCGGGGACCCCTTTCATAGTCTTGGGTCTTCAGAGTGATCAACTGTGGCCAGGAGTCTTTGGGGCCAGTCCAAGTCAGCCTATGAGTCTGGCCTTAGGGGAAAGCAACGAATGAGGCAGAAAAACAGACAAATGGGAAGTGGTTGCTTGGTGCTGAGTTTGGCTTAGAGTTTAGAGCGCCACTGAAGCTTTCAGCCTCCAAGCAGAACTCACAGGGGAATGAAACCCACAGGAACCCAAACAAGGTTAAAGCTTGGCAGCAAACCACTGGGGAGGCCACATGGCTTTTCACACAGCTCGGCCCGAGGTCTTCCAGGGGCTTGAGCCACCTTTCACCAGTTTCTTTGGACTCATTTGAACCAGAGTCATTGAATGTGTTCAGTCAGGACTTCAGTCTTCCCAGAAACAGAACCCTGTTCTCACACCCAAGCCCATGTCCTCAGCTGGTGAGTTATTATTTACCCCCGTTGCCCAGCCAGGCAAGGAAATCTGGCGTTGTTTTTGTGAAGAAATTCACCCTGGGATGGAGGCAACGTGGGGCCGGAAAAGGAAAATATGAGCTTTGGAGCCGAGACTCTCAGGCTCTGCTGGGTGAGCCCCCACCCGGACTCCCCTTTCTCTATAATAGACATAGAAAAACGGAGGTGATGTCGTCATAGCAGCTGCTGATGGCCTGACAGACAGTTTCCGCAGCGCTACATGAGGCCCTTTGGTGTCCCTGTCAGGAGATTGGCAGCTGAATGACACCAATGAGGCCAGGCCCGTATTCCCTCTGGGAATGCAGCCCTAATTGATAGACAGAGGCAAAGAGAAGGATTGTTTTTGAACCTGAAAAGAATCCCCTTTTTCTCTCCCTAAAGCTCATGCCCCTACTCTCCACAGCTCTATTTTCCCCCTCTCCCCCGACACTTTTTTTTAAAGGTGTTTTGTTCCAGAGCAGTTACAGAGCTTAATGGAACTGAATGACTTTTACCCTTCACAATCTGTCACTCAAAAGCTCGACTCCAGGATGGTTAAATAAAGTCCTTTCAGAGGCAGACGGGAGAGGAATGTGTCAGTCAGGCAACAGACCCCGTTGTGTTTTCATCTGTCAGAGGGGTGACGGGGAGACCGGTGGGCCCCAGGCGGGGCGAATTCCCAGCAGCCGCTAAGAGGCCTCGACAAACCCAGGAGTGGAGCCAAAATGTCACCCAGTCACCAGCATTCTTGAGGTGCGGGCTCACAGCCCCCAGGCACTCAGGTTTGCAATCAACTATGAGATGTTTGGGCAAACTTTCAGCACAGGTTTCATACTAAGCGTTTTTAACATAAAACCAACCACTAAGTGCTGGGTATCCATACAAGGCATGGCTTTCAAATTAATACACGGCACCACCGACAGTAATCCTCTGGCTGAAAGGTCTTCAGGTAGACTCCAATTCCAAACCAATTTTGTAGAGCCACTTGGGTTTTTTTTCTCCTCTAATACTTTCCCTTCATATTATATGACAATCCATTAATCTTGCCCATTAACTTAAAATTACTGGGCAATTTTTTTTTTTTGGAGGGTTCTGAACAGTTGCTTTTGTTCGCTGTTGATTCAGAGCTTCGCATGGAAAATGTCCACCATTAGACACCCTACTGATCTATTGATCTTTTATGTTTTGGTGACATTTCCTGTAAGGGCTTAAAAAAAAAAAAAAAAAACGAGAAGGATGAGAATGGGATGAAATGAGATGGAGGGCACGGAGATGTTGATTTCAACAAGCAGGGCTTGTTCTCATCAGAGCGCTACAATAGATAGTTTTACCTGGGGCTGACCTTCTAGGTGTCCAGGTGGGAGAGTCACCCACTGACCTGGATGGATGAGTGGCCTGCTGACGGCCCCAGGGCTGGCAGGAGAGGAATTCTGCGGGGTCTCAGCTCTGAGGGTTGTTCTGGCTCCAGGTTAAACTTGGGCATGTTATTTATTACTTACTGTGTGAACAGGTTTTAGGGAGATTTTGCATAAAATAAAGGGATTTCTGCCTCCCCCCCAGTATTTTTTGTTGTTGTTTGTTTTTCTTTGATGGGCTACCTTCCACCTCCTAACACACTATTCCCAAGACAGACAGAGATTAGCACTGATTCTGTCTTTCTCTTTTCCCCCTTTTCATCCCAAGGTCAGATTGAGATATTGGGGTGTCCATTTCCTAACTGTTCCTGGGACCACTCATGACACTTAGTGTCTGTACACCGGTACTTTAGTTAATGAGAAAGTCCCCCCTCTTCTCTTCTTCCTTCTCTCTGTAGCCAAAATGTAGACAACGGTATTCTCCTATCTGTGTCCTGGGTTGGGAAGATCTCTTGAAGGAGGAAATGGGTACCCACTCCAGTATTCTTGCCTGGAGAATCCCTTAGACAGAGGAGACGGGCAGGCTACAGTGCATGGGGCTGCAGAGTCGAACGTGACTAAGCAACTAACACTTTCACTTTCAGACACTGTTTTCTCTTATCTGCGTGTTGGGCCTCTAGGGATAGCTGGTTTTAGACAAACAGGGCTTCCCATGTGGCACTAGTGGTAAAGAACCTGCCTGCCAATGCAGGAGATGTAGAGAGACGTGTGTTGGATCCCTGGGTCGGGAACCCTGGAGGAGGAAATGGCAACCCACTTCAGCATTCTTGCCTGGAGAATCCCATGGACAGAGGAGCTTGGTGGGCTACAGTCCATAGGGTTACAAAGAGTTGGACACGACTGAAGCAACTTAGCATGCGTGCATGCCGACAAACTAAACTGAAATTCAGAAGGCCTTTGGACAGACTGATATACTCTGTCAAGCTGAAGAAGTTCAGAATGTGGTTAAGATAAACTGGCACATTCTGTGTTCACAAAGCTAAACATTTCCCAAAGAAATAGATTTTCAGCATTTTGCCACAATATGGGAGACTAGCGAGTCAAGGAGACTCAACCAGAACCAGTTAGCAGCCACCAAGCGAAACAGCTCATTCCTACTTTGGGACAGAGAACACCGTTCTCTTATCTTCACTGATCGTGTACCTGAGCTGCCTGACAGCTCACTGCTCCTCTCGTTGCCAACAGGGGACCCTGGGTGAGGTTTTCAGCCCTTAGAAAACTTCGTGGGCACAATATTCCACTAGAATATTAATGAAGTCTTCAACTTCAATCCTAGAAATATGTGTTTGGAGGCTTCCTGAGTCCATCCTTCACTGATTATTAATGATCTGTCACACTTAGAAAAAAAGCCACTTCTCAGCTCCCTTTCTGCCTGGCTTCCCTTTCCTCAGCCTAAGACAAACATCACGTCTGGGGTACTGCTGGGAACACAGGAGGCGTCTACACAAGGGAAACAATTTTTTTCTTTATGCCTGAGACTGAAAAAAGAGGCCATGGCTTCTGTTTTAAAAATTAACGGCTACATGAAAACTTGTAAGCAAAGGCTTACCGTTTTTGAAAATTTTTTAGGGAAGACTCCATTCCTCCAAATTCTCCATAGGTGGCACTCAGAAAGTTGCTCTTCCTTAGTGGTCCAGTGATTAAGGCTATGCACTTCCAGTGAAGGGGGTTTGGGTTCAATTCCTGGTTGGGGAACTAAGATCCTGCATGCCAAAAAAAAGCAAATAAACACATACATAAACCTCAAACCAAAAATGAACCAAATCCTACTTGTTGCTCCAGTAGTCTCCAAATTTAGTCTATTAAAGCACAATTAGGAGCAAATAGTTTTTATCTTTCCTGCACATATTCTAGTTGGTGGGTGATGAGAGGGAGATAGCAGCTTGTTGATAAGTCCTGGTCCTGTCACCCAGTGCTGACACCTCAGAGCTGGTTTGCTTGTGCCCACATCTAACCAAAACCTCATGTCCACTCAGTTCCAATTGCAGTCAGTCCTGTGGTTTGATGGTGGGTGGATGCGACATTCACATATTGGTCATAATACATCTCTCAGCCTTCATACTCAAATGCTGCTTGTTAAACATATATCCAGCTGGGTTTTCATTCAGACGACTGTTAAAATTTTTATCTTGGATGGATGCTATAAGGGACACAATTTCTTTCCTAGAGTTGTATATGGAAGCAACCAAAAGCCACATTTGAAAGTCTGGTTAATAATGCTAAATTCTTTTTTTTTTTTTTTTTTTTGACTGATTTAAGTTTGAAATTCCTTTGAAAAAGTTTTACTGTTTTAACATTCGGCAACTTTCATGCATCAGAGAGGGAAATGGCAACCCACTCCAGTGTTCTTGCCTGGAGAATTCCAGGGATGGTGGAGCCCAATGGGCTGCCATTTGTGGGGTTGCAGAGTCGGACACGACTGAAGCGACTTAGCAGCAGCAGCAGCAGCAACTTTAGTGCCAATTCTGCAATAAAGCACTCTTGGAGTTTCATTTGAAGATCTCAAAATAAGATTACCAAAAAGCCAGAAGAGTTGTCTGTACAGGCAGGGCTGGGGGAAACAAGGGATGAGTTTGTGAATCAGTCCATCAGTGACTCAAGGCTGGAAACAGGCTCAGAACCTTGGCAACCTTCAGGTCCAATTCCTTTGTCATTAGTTCTTACATGATTTTTAGTCAAATCAGATCACCTTTCCCATTAGTGACTTGAAATTATAATCTCAGTAATGATAATTATTAATTGTAGTATGCTGACTAGACATTATATCATTGGTATAACAAGAATAGTATATGCTAGGTGCATTTCACATACCTTCTATATACATTGTTGTTTAGTTGCTAAGTCATGTCCAACTCTTTGCAGACTATAGCCATGGACTATAGCCAACCAAGCTCCTCTATTCATGGGATTTCCCAGGTGAGAATACTGGATTGGATTACCATTTCCTTCTCCAGGGGATCTTCCAGAGAGAGGGATCAAACCCACCTCTCCTGCATTGGCAGGTGGATTTTTTTTACCACTGAGCCACTTGGGAAGCCCTTTCTATGCATATGCTTGTTTAAAAAGACAAAAATCCCCTGAATGGGGTAGTGGTTATAGCAATTAAGAGTATGGCCTCTGGTGATGAACTGCCTGTTTTCAAAAGTTGGTCCTGCCACTTACTAGGTGTGGTCCTTGTCTATAAAATAGGGATGATAATAGTACACACTTCATAGGGTGAAGTTCATGTACAGAAAGCCCTTAGAACTGCATCTGGCACATCATAAGTCCCATGTAAGGTTATGACTTATTATTATTTTGTTCTACTGTGTGCAGCCTATGTTAATAATTCAAGGAAGTAAGTTTCAACCGGTTAGGAAGAACATTCTTCATCAATAACAGTAGCATCCTGCATTTCCTCCCACCGCCATTCATCTTCCAATTTGTTGTTCTGTTGGTATGTAAAGTGGCCCAAGGCTATGATTTTTTCCAGTAGTCATGTATGGATGTGAGATAAAGAAGACTGAGTGTCAAAGAATTGATGCTTTTGAATTGTGGTGTTGATAATAGTACACACTTCATAGGGTGAAGTTCATGTACAGAAAGCCCTTAGAACTGCATCTGGCACATCATAAGTCCCATGTAAGGTTATGACTTATTATTATTTTGTTCTACTGTGTGCAGCCTATGTTAATAATTCAAGTAACTAAGTTTCAACCGGTTAGGAAGAACATTCTTCATCAATAACAGTAGCATCCTGCATTTCCTCCCACCGCCATTCATCTTCCAATTTGTTGTTCTGTTGGTATGTAAAGTGGCCCAAGGCTATGATTTTTTCCAGTAGTCATGTATGGATGTGAGATAAAGAAGACTGAGTGTCAAAGAATTGATGCTTTTGAATTGTGGTGTGCTGGAGAAGAGTCTTGAGAGTGCCTTGGAGAGCAAGGTGATCAAACCAGTCAATCCTGAAAGAAATCAACCCTGAATATTCATTGGAAGGACTGATGCTGAAGCTGAAGCTCCAATATTTTGGCCATCTGATGCAAAGAACCAATTCACTGGAAAAGACCCTGATGCTGGGAAAGATTGAAGGCAGGAGGAGAAGGGGACACCAGAGGATAAGATAGTTGGATGGCATCACTGACTCAGTGGACATGAGTTTGAGTAAACTCCAGGAGTTGGTGATGGACAGAGAAGCCTGGCGTGCTGCAGTCCATGGGATCACAAGAGTTGGGCACAACTTAGTGACTGATTAGCAACAACAAGGCTGGCAGCCGTGAATTTCTGGTAAGTGAGTGGGTTTTTAAAACCTTTCAGAAAAAGCTCTCTGGTGAGCAACGCACCCGGAAGGGAAGGATTCCTGAGGATTCCAGGATGGCACCTTGTCCTCTGAATCCCTGTGCATTCTTCTTCTTCTTTTTAAAAATTTTACTTATTATTTATTTGGCTGCATCAGGTCTTTGTTGTGTCCCGCAGGGTCTTTCTTTGAAGTGCACAGACTCACTAGCTGTGGCTTGTGGGTCCTTAGTTCCCTGACCAGGGATTGAACTAGAGTATTCTTAGCCCCTGGACCACCAGGGAAGGCCCCTTGTGGATTCTTCTTGCTCTGCAGTCTCCAAAGTGCTGGGCCTGAACCTTGAGGGCTGTATTCTTTCAGGATGTTGACACTGGTCTCATTAAACCTGTCTTGGGTCTCCCCTGGGCTGCTCTTGATCCTGTGCCATGGCAGGATATTAAAGTGGCCCCATCTGTTAAGAAAATAGTCTTGAAACTGGAGAAGGCCTCTGAGCGGGGCACTGAAGAGTATGACTGCTCAGCGAGGGCATTCTTAAAACCCAGACCCCCTCCCGCGGCCCAGCCTGGGGTGTTCTCAGGCCATCTCATATGGTGGATGCACTCATAGCCTCAGGGTATCAACCACGGTCAGATTCTGCTGGGATGCTGTGCCCACTGCTTTCTAATTGCTGCCAGATCTGCCATTTTTCTTTCAGCAAGGTCCACCAGCTCTGCATACTAGCCAGTTTAGTGATAGGTCAGATAACCCTCAATTTAATTCAGTTTAACTGAGTTTATTCAGTTTAACTGAGTTAGTATTCATTAATCATCTATATATGCCTTTAATCATTGGTCTTCTTTCCTATAAAGAATCTCCTGTGTACCTGTTAACGTGAAATAAGAAAACCAGCAGAATCAAACTACTTTAACTTCAATTTCTGATAACTTTTGTCCTCCACAAGTCAAATTTGAAGCATCTATCATTTTTGTCTTGTTTTAGAAATCAGCCCAGCCTGCTGTCTGGCTCTCACCTCTTGCAGGTTTGCCTGGGTGTGGTGGGTTTGCGTGGATGTTCCCCCCCCACCACCTTTGTTTGGAGGTGAAGTCGCTCAGTCGTGTCCGACTCTTTGCAACCCCATGGACTATAACCTACTAGGCTTCTCTGTCCACGGGATTCTCCAGGCAAGAATACTGGAGTGGATTGCCATTTCCTTCTCCAGGGGATCTTCCCGACCCAGGGATCGAACCCGGGTCTCCCGCATTGGAAGCAGACGCTTTAACCTCTGAGCCAATGTGAAATAAGGAACGCCTGATTTTGAACCTTGACTGTGTTTGACCTGGCCGCAGAATAGTCCACAGGCATGATGGAGGTCAGAACTAACTGGCTCATGTGGAGACCAAAGCCATTTGGCACAGCCAGAGGATGCACTAGATCTCATAGTGCTACCTTCCACCCCTGACAGGAAGCACTCTGCCCAAACAACCTGTTGCTGGGGGTGGGGAGGGTGGGATTCAAATTAGAGTAAGTAGTGGTTTGGTCTTTCAGTCTCGTGAATATCAGTTTTATAGTGAGGACAGTTGTAAATCAGCGAGTGAATTGTTTTAGTGTTCTCAGATAGGATGGCGGGCACATGGGGATGGACTGGAAAGGTAATATGAGGCGCCAGTGGTCTTGTCTGCCCCCTTTCTCTTTCCGTTGGGAAAGTGCTTCTTTATCCTAGATGCCTCTGTTGGATTGTTAATCACTGAACCTCATCCTTGGCTATCTCAGTCTATTCAGGCTACTGTAATAAAAGAGCACAGAACTGGGTGACTTATAAACAGCAGAATTTTTTTCTCACAGTTCTGAAACGGAGGAGTCTGAGATCAGGGCGCCAGCACAGTGAGAGTGCGGGCTGCGGGCTGCTGGCTTACTTCTCCTTGAGTTCTCACACTGGAGAATGGAAAGAGGAAAGAGGAAGCTCTCTCCTGACTCTTTCAGAGCACTAATCCCAATCGTGGGGGCTCCACCCCCATGACCTCATCTAATCCTAATTACCTCCCCAAGGCCCACCTGCTAACAGTGTCAGATTGGGGTAGGGTTTCAACACATGTATTTTGAAAGGACATGGATATTCAGCCTATAGCATAGGACCTGAGAGGTAAGCCCATGACCTAGTGGAAAGGAAGACTGGATTCAGCCAAGGCTTGAGTAGGTGACCTAACTAATGTCAATCATGTCTTTCCAAGATAGTTTGTGGGCCCTGGGACAGATTTAGGGCCTCTTGCTTTTGTATGTAAAGGTATCCTATGATAAGAAAGAATGAGGGCAACATATTAAAAGAGAGAGACAGGTAGAGAGGGGAGAGGGAGGAGGAGGAAGAGGAGGAAGGAGAAGAAGGGAAGGGGAAGAAGTGGAGGAGGATGGGGGGAGGGAAGGAAAGAGAGATACAGATGAAAAGACAGCATGTTGCTATTGAGTACTGATGCCTAAAAATAATTCCCTCTTAATCTTCCCAGCTTGCGAGCTACATTATGCTTCTGTTTGTTTATGCTGGGTTTCTTTCTCTTACAGTGGAGTGGTGACTGACCAATCGACTAGGTTTAGCTATTCTTCAACTAACTACTTGGTTTTGGCAATCTCTTTAATGCATGCAGTTCTTCCCTCATTTTTAAGTAAAGTTTAGTTACATGGTGAGTACACAGTGCCTCTTAGGAAATGTTTGTGGAATAAATGAAGTAGCTAATACTATAGGGTAGGAAGTATTGGGTTTAGCTCTGAAACTGCCAGTGTGTGATCATTTGACCCATGAAAAAAGTGATTTCATGTGATTAAGCCAATAGCATCTTCAGCTACTGAGAAGGAGAGCTGGACTGTCAGTTACTATTTATTGAGACTCTGCTCTATGCAGGTATGAGGGTGCTGTGAGGAAGTTAAGATGGAGGAAACAGGAGTCTTCTTGGGGAGACTAGAGACTCTTGAGGGACTTACAGCTTACAAAGAAACCATTACTAGAGTGTGGGCCTCACTCCACAAACTAGTGAAGAGATTAGTCATTTGCGGGAAAGGTTTCATCTTCATCAACGAAGCGCACCATGTACAATCTACAAATAACCGGGATAGTGTCACGTTCAGAGAAGAGCTCTGTCACTACAGTTCCTAGAATCCCTCCTTTGGCAAACTTTCTCAGAACCCTTGTGGAACTGTCATACTTCAGCCCAAAGAGTTAAAGGTCAAGGAAAATACTGAACACAGTGTGCCTTTTCAATATCTTATGCCAATTCACCCTGTCCCCGGGAGAAATTTCTCTTTTCATCCCCTTTGATTGGAAAACAACCAACTTAAAATTTTATCTGTGCTTCATCAAATCCGAACTCGTATTAAGCAGAGGCTGAAGAAGAAGTCTCTTCATGGGACACAGCCAAAGAGTAACAAGTTTTGCTATGACTTCTGCCTCCCTGTAACTGGGCTCTCCCATCAGGTGGCGTTTGAAATGGCCGTTCATGCTTCTGTCCATTTCTTCTGATGTAGGTTTCTAGACGTGGTGCAGCAGTCTGGTGTGGTGATCTTTCCTAAGTATCTTAACTTTGGGGCATTTGCTCACCAGTTCTCCTCCATGTAATGTGCACTTAAACAGAGCCAGAGCCTGGCAGTTTGCCAAATTCAGGCTGATCAGCTGATCTCCTGTAGAAAAAGGATTCCTTGTTGAGAGAGCATGGTTCTTCACCTTCTTGGAGCGGTTATTAGGTTCACCTGCCTTTGGCTACTCGCTGGAGCCTAATGACTTCCCGGAAAGGGAGCACTTCCCAGTTCTGCTGCTGCTGCTGCTAAGTCACTTCAGTCGTGTCCGACTTTGTGTGACCCCATAGAAGGCAGCCCACCAGGNGCTGCGATTTATGGGGTCGCAAAGAGTCGGACACGACTGAGCGACTGAACTGAATTGAACTGAACTGAAGCAAATTAGAATTCACGCATGCCCGCCTAGACTTTATTTAGAAAAGAAAACTATCAAAGTGTGATTTTCCCCCTTAGTTGAATAGTGAATCAGTAAAGAATTGTGCACCTGCCTATACACTGACTCCAAATGATGAGAACATGATTTCACCACCAATTAGACCAAATATCCTAAATATCTCTGAACTTTATGATTTGACCATTGAAGAAAGAAAAATCAGTTTATTGAAAAGATTCTCCTGTTAATCAATTGGAGCTTTAAAAAACTGGATAAGTAACATCTCCAATGTTTATAAAACTCATTTTCAATAAAAATATTTTTAAGCCTTGGCAGGTACTTTTAAAAATCAGTAGCCAAAATATACATTATAAGAAAACCATGTTAATGAATAATGAAGATATTTTCAGGCTCTTTACACCTATAGAGCCACTTCCTTATAATGCCCAGTGCTTGGTTCAATTCAGTTCAGTCGCTCAGTCATGTCCAACTACTTGTGACCCCATGGACTGCAGCATGCCAGGCTTCCCTGTCCATCACCAACTCCTGGAGCTTGCTCAGACTCATGTCCATCAAGTCGGTGGGGCCATCCAACCATCTCATCTTCTGTCATCCCCTTCTTCAGTCTTTCCCACCATCAGGGTCTTTTCCAGTGAGTCAGTTCTTCACATCAGGTGGTCAAAGTATTGGAGTTTCAGCTTCAGCATCAGTCCTTCCAAAGATATTCAGGACTGATTTCTTTAGGATTGACTGGTTTGATCTTGCAGTCCAAGGGACTCCCGAGTCTTCTCCAACACCACAGTTCAAAAGCATCAATTCTTCAGTGCTCAGCTTTCTTTATAGTCTAATTCTGACATCCATATGTGACTACTGGATAAAACCATAGCTTTGACTAGAAGGACCTTTGTTGGCAAAGTAAGGTCTCTGCTTTTTAATACGCTGTCTAGGTAGGTCATAGCTTTTCCTCCAAGGAGCAAGTCTCTTTTAATTTCATAGCTGCAGTCACCACCTGCAGTGACTTTGGAGCCCCCCCAAAATAGTTTCTCACTGTTTCCATTGTTTCCCCATCTATGAAGTGATAGGATCGGATGCCATAATCTTAGTTTTTTGAATGTTGAGTTTTAAGCCAACTTTTTCACTCTCCTCTTTCACTTTCATCAAGAGGCTCTTTAGTTCTTCTTTGCTTTCTGCCATAAGGGTGGTGTCATTTGCATATCTGAGGTTATTGATATTTCTCCCGGCAGTCTTGATTCCAGCTTGTGCTTCATCCAGCCCATCATTTCCTAAGATGTACTCTGCATCTATGTTAAATAAGAAGGGTGACAACAGCCTTAACACACTCCTTTCCCAATTTGGAACCAGTCTGTTGTTCCATGTCCAGTTCTAACTGTTGCTTCTTGATCTGCATGTAGATTTCTCAGGAGGCAGATCAGTTGGTCTGCTATTTCCATCTTTTGAAGAATTTTCCACAGTTTGTTGTGATCCACACAGACAAAGGCTTTGGTGTAGTTAGTAAAGCAGAAGTAGATGTTTTTCTGGAACTCTCTTGCTTTTTCTCTGACCCAATGGATGTTGGCAATTTGATCCCTGGTTCCTCTGCCTTTTCTAAATCCAACTTGAACATCTGGAAGTACATGCTTCACATACTGTTGAAGCCTGGCTTGGAGAATTTTGAGAATTGCTTTGCTAGCATGTGAGATGAATACATTTGTGTGGTAGTTTGAACATTCTTTAGCATTGCCTTTCTTTGGGATTGGAATGAAAACCGACATTTTCCAGTCCTGTGGTCACTGCTGAGTTTTCCAAATTTGCTGGCATATTGCATGCAGCCCTTTCACAGCATCATCTTTAGGATTTGAAATAGCTCAACTGCAATTCCAACACTTCCATTAGCTTTGTTCGTATCAATGCCTCCTAAGGCCCACTTGACTTCACATTTCCAGGATGTCTGACTGTAGATGAGTGATGACACTATTGTGGTTATCTGGGTCATGAAGATCTTTTCTGTAANCATGCAGCCCTTTCACAGCATCATCTTTAGGATTTGAAATAGCTCAACTGCAATTCCAACACTTCCATTAGCTTTGTTCGTATCAATGCCTCCTAAGGCCCACTTGACTTCACATTTCCAGGATGTCTGACTGTAGATGAGTGATGACACTATTGTGGTTATCTGGGTCATGAAGATCTTTTCTGTAAAGTTCTTTTGTGCATTCTTGCCACCTCTTAGTATCTTCTGCTTCTGTTAGGTCCATACCATTTCTGTCCTTTATTGTGCCCATCTTTGCATGAAATGTTCCCTTGGTATCTCTAATTTTCTTGAAGAGATCTCTAGTCTTTCCCATTCTATTATTTTCTTCTATTTCTTTGCACTGATCACTGAGCAAGGCTTTCTTTTCTCTCCTTGCTATTCTTTGGAACTCTGCATTCAAATGGGTATATCTTTTCTTTTCTCCTTTGCCTTTAGCTTCTCTTGTTTTATCTGCTATTTGTGAGGCCTCCTCAGACAGCTATTTTGCCTTTTTGCATTTCTTTTTCTTGGGGATGGTCTGGATCACCACCTCCTGTACAATGTCATGAACCTCTGTCCATAGTTCTACAGGCACTCTATCAGATCTAATCCCTTGAATCTATTTATCACTTCCACTGTATAATCGTAAGGGATATACTTTAGGTCATAACTGAATGGTCTAGTGGTTTTCCCTACTTTCTTCATTTTAAGTGAATTTTCCGTTGGTGGTACAGTGGTTCAATTGCCTCAATCCAATATTCTTAGTTAATGATCACAGTTCATTTTTGGTGAGACTAAATATTTGATTTACTAGTATAAGGCCAAAGAATTATGAATAATTAAAATTGTCAAGATTGGGTTAAAATGCAAGATGAGCACTGTACAATTTTTGCAATACATAGCAAAATGAACTAATGATTCAAAGCAATAAATTTTATTCTTGAATTAGTTTTAATAACTAATAATCTTTATGTGGTGAAAGATTTTTATTACTAGACAAACCCTTCAGTGGAATGCTATGGAGGGACATTAAAATCTAAAATGTGGAATTAAAATAGATGATCTTTATGTTCTCTTCTAATCCTGGGGTTTTAAGAAATAATTTCAAAGAATTCTTTGACCTACAAATAAAAAGGATAATGATTTGTCCAGAACTCTGATCTTGATTATACATATATTTAAATCTTATTCAAAATGAACATTTGGGATTTAACTAAGAAGCATATCAAAAAAGGAAAAACTGTTAAGTCTCTTCTGCCCATACACTTATGAGCAAGAAAAAAACATAAATAATATTTTATTTGGGTAAAGAAAAAACTCACAATTCTAAGTTTCAGTTGTTTTATAAATACTTCTTTGAACGCACCCCTTGATAAGTGTCTCTAAGCAGTAAGTCAGTATCCTCCTTGGCACACAGTAGCAGTGCATGTGTGTGTGCGTATATGTGTTTGGCTAAGAGAATTCAAATTAGTTTTCTATTTTAAATCTGATAAATGTAACAGAAAAAGTATGTGAAGTTAAGTTGAGTAATGTAAACAATACATTTTAGTGGTCCCAGATGAGTCATATAAGATTCACGATTCTCTTGGGAAAGAGAAAAAAATGAGAGAATCAAATCTCTGCAAATAAACTGAGCTAAACTTTTATATTTTTGGAAAGTATATTGTACACTAATTTTAAGGAAATCATATACATTCAGAACTTAACCTTAAGAACCAAACTACTGATGCTGAGCATTCTAAATTCCTCCAAACTGACTCAAACCTAGGACTTATTTAATCTAACAGTCTAAGATGAGGAATGTGTGTATGTGTGTGTGTGTGTTTGCAAGTATGCAAATGCTTGAGTCACAGTGATCATATAGATATTTCCCCAAAAAGGATCTGATCGAAATTTTTGAGACAACAGCCGTATTCCACTACTACTGGTAGTTAAATACTTCCCAGCAAAAAGTGCTTAGAATTAAATAGAATTTTTTAAATAAGCAGTTTAATTGAATACTTGCTAAAACCCTGTATATAAAACATATATACAAACATAGTAAGAGTTACAGTTGATTTATTTTTTATTGAGTAATTTCTAACAGATTCATGTTATAAAAGAATATAACTTTTATGAAATTTCAGGTATTTTCAACACCATTTACAAAATCACTTTTTATAATTATCTAGTCATGTATTCCCTTTGCATCCTAGACAAGGGTATAACTTCTTACTATGGAAAATGATAACAAGTAAAATAACTTTGAACTCAGGCAGAATCAATGATTTGGGTTTGTTCCAAAAGAAGAGTATGTATCCTTGAAACTGCCAGGAAGAACAGCCCAGAAATCAGGGTTAGCTACAGCTCCTACGTTTTATGGTGCACTCAGTTACAGATCACTAAAACCCTTTAAACACAATGGCCTAAACTAACGCACTTATTTGTCAGGAAGATCCCCTGGGGGAGGAAATGGCAACCCACTGCAGTGTTCATGCTGGGAAAAATCCATGGATAGAGGGGCCTGGTGGGCTACAATCCATGGGGTTGCAAAGAGTCAGACATGACTAAGCAACTGAGCACAGCACAACCTTCTTACAAGTCATTAAGCAAGTATCTGTTCATTGAAGAAATAGTATTTAGTGCCTACTCTGAGTTTTGCCCCAGGGTGGTCACTGGACTCTTGTCTTCTGAGACTGCCCAAGTGAGGATATAGCTTTGGTCCCTAGTAAAAACAATCAGAATTTTTAAAAAAAAATTATATTCATAAATTATACTCATCTTGTTAAAAGGACATATATAAAAATCCCCTAATCAGAGAAATCACCAATAATATATCTACGGCCCTGTTAAGAAAATAACTTTGTCAAGGAGGTGAAAGGGCTTTTCCTTGAAAAAGACTTAGATTTCCTCATCTAAAACTGTAACACCTCGTTCATAGGAGATTGTGTGGCGTAAAATGACGGAGGCTTTCAATACCTAATGGTTTATAACTTTTCAACTGTCTTCCATATGCATACCTGAAAAGTCCATATTTTGAATGAGTTAAAAATTGAAATCTTAAAATGTTTCAACTTCCCTATTTTAAAACTAAATTTATTTCATAGAACAAAGTATTTCTCCCGTAAATAAGAACACTTCAGTTGGTATTTTTCAGGCAGTAAAATAGTTAATAGTTTTATTTATAAAGTTTTCTGTTCCTTGTAATTTTAAAAAAACAAAACAAATCTAAAAGTTTCTTAGACTCAATGGAAAACACAATATAAACAAAGAGGGAAAGCATAGGCTGAATGGGTCTATCTCAGAGTAGTACAGAGTGTGTTGTAAATTACTGCCTCAAATTTGATTGTAGCCATGGGACTGTCCACTTCTGTATATGCAGTTCCACATTTAATATGCAACCAGCACCCTATAAGCCTCTTTTTAGAGTAGGACCCTGAGAGTTAGTCCATTGAGAAATCACATAATATTTATGCTTGAAATTTTAAAGTGTCCAATCTTTAAAAAGGCAGAAAGAAACAAAACCTTTCCCACAAATGAAACTTATCACCACCTAAAGAAGAATATACACTTGGCATTAAAGTAACCATCTAGTTTCAAGATGTATACCTATGCATTTTTAAAAATGTATGAATAGCTCCTAATTTTGAAAAAAGGAAACATTAAAAATGTTGAAATGCTACTGACAGGGTTCAAGTCCGGGCAAAACCTATGAAGTGATCTTTGCTACAATAAATCAAAACTGCTTTTCTCTGCCATGTCCGGATCATCGACGACCTCGTTTCAGGTATCTGTTAGCCATGGGTACAATTGGCATCATCCCCATGCATCCAGAGGCAGATCTGGGCATACTTGAGGGGCGTGATGCGCACGGCCACGTTGTAGTCCTTCTGAACACCGTGCACGTCCACCCACTGGTGGCCAGAATAGATGGCGATGATTTTGCGTTTCCACCTCTTTTTGTCTGGCTCTTTCAAACGCAGATAGACCCCGGAGCCAGTGGAGCCTGATTCGGCATCGCAGTATTGATAGAGGAGGTCACTGGACTCATCAGACACGCTGCAGAACCGGTAGACTAACTGATCTGCCCTGTCCTGATCGAAGCCCGAGAAGTGGATCATCCCACCGGGCAGCTTCTTGATGGTGGGGCTGACTCCCAGGCCCATGTATTTCTTCTTGTGAGGGCGCTTCAGCTCCAGAAGGGCGTAGTCGTAGTCCAGGGCCGGATCTCCACTCTCTCCTCTAGCCCAGCCCTTGGGGATGTGGGTGTTCTTGACCCGGGTCCACTGGAAGGAGGGCTTCCCGTCAGCAGCTCTCTGGCCCCGGGCGGATCCCTTTCTCCTCCTTCCAGCCTTGGCTGTCTCCACGCTGTCTTGGCGCCCCTCTCTTCCAGCACCACTCACTTCCCTCCTGTTCCTCCGAGACCCCCGACGTCTCCTGCCACCCCCTTTATTTCTCATCTTCAGCAAGCCTACTCTTAGCTTTCTGCTGCCTTTGATGTAGTCGTTTCCATCATGGACACAGTGGGCGGCGGTTAGGACGTGGTGGGGAGAGATGAGAATGCCACTGCAGCCCGTGGAGAGCTTCACCGCCGTATTGAAAGGGAAATTGGTCAAGAATTTCTTGTCCAAGATGCTGAACCTGCTGTCGGTGCCATACACCTGTCTCCTTCTCCTCACGGGTGCTCCTTGTGAGGTGAGGTTTTGGGTTGGCTCAGGGACCCAACCTTGAACTTTCACTGTGGTCAAGGTTCGGCTCCCGTTCTCAAAGACAGTCTCAAAGGACAGAGAGTCCTCCAGGTCAGAAAGGCTGGGGGCTGGGAGATCTTTCTGGCATTCGATGCCACACACTCGATTTAACACCATCTTAGCATCTGCCTCAAAGGCGGGGCTGGTGAGATGGAAGGTCCTTTCACTGACAAGTCGGGGTATTTTTCTCACGTGCCACATAAAATCCTGTTCCATTTCAGATCCATCGATGAGGGTCCACCCAAGGGTGAAAAGCATCAACCCGAAGAGCATAGCTCCCATTTTGTTCTATCTTGTCCTTTAAAACAAGAAAAAGAAGAAAAAAGACAGACGCTTTATGCTTTTTGTCTTACTGGGGTACAGTTGCTTTGCAATATTGTGTTTCTGCTGTACAACAAAGTGAATCAGCTATAGGTATGCATATATCACCTCCCTCTTAGGCCCTCACCCCCTAATCCCAGCCACCTAGGTCCCCACAGAGCACTGAGCTGAGCTCACTGTGCCATACAGCAGGTTCCCACTAGCTATCTGTTTTACACATGGCAGTGCACAGACAGTCAGAAAGAAAAATAAGTACCATATATTAATGCATATATGTGGAATCTAGAAAAACGGTACAGACGAACCTACACTGCTTTCTAAGTGTTAATTACCATTCATTTAGATCTTGAGTCCTAAATGTAGCTTCACCACTAAGAGAAGTCCTTATTTTCACTGTACTTAGACTTTACTGAGATTAGATAAACACCACACTAAGCAGGCTCTTACAGACATCCAAAATCAGTAAATTTGATTTCACTCAAACTTCCCTCCACCAGCACTAATCCCCATGCATCCCACCCTCGCCTACCATCCTCCCCTCTTCCTCTCCAGACAGCCCAACACATGGAAGAAGAAGAAGAAGGGCAAGTGGGGTCCTCTGGTGCCTAAGCCACACCCTCTTCCTTCCAACCTGCAACTTTATCTCCAGATGATTTAGAAATAAAGATAACAACAGATGTCTGACACTATCCCTGAACTTAGCATCTTAATAAAGGCATAGAGCATAAATTCCTCATCTCTAGAATGTAAATGAAAGCATTCACTGGAAAAAACTTTTTTAAAAAAAGACCTTCACTAGAATACACTATTTCCCTGCATCACGGCTTGCAGACCAAGCTGATTGATGGTGCAATTAAAATCATTAAATAATAGAGCCTTCCCTGGCAGTCCAGTGGTTAAGACTTCACCACCACCCCACTCCCCGCCCAGTCCCCAACCCAGGATGCAGGAGATTGGTCAGAGAGCTAAAATCCCATGTGCCTCACAGACAAAAAAAACAAAATGTAAAACAGAAATGAGCCTGCTATACAGAGTGAGGTAAGTCAGAGATAAACTATCATATATTAATGCATCTATGTGGAACGTAGAAAAAGGGTACTTTATTTGCAGGACAGAAATAGAGATGCAGACATAGAGAACAGGCTTTGGACACAGCGAGGGAACGAGAGGGTGGGACGAGTTACAGGTAACATTGAAACATACATTATCACATATAGCTCAGTTGGTATAGAATCTGCCTGCAATGCAGAAGACCCTGGTTCACTTCCTGGGTCTGGAAGGGCCTCTGGAGAAGGGAAAGACTACCCACTCCAGGATTCTTGGGCTTCCCTTGTGGCTCAGCTGGTAAAGAATCCGCCCGTGATGCGGGAGACCTGGGTTCAATCCCTGTGTCAGGAGTATCCCCTGGAGAAGGGAAAGGCTACCCACGCCAGTGTTCTGGCCTGGAGAATTCCACGGACTGTATAGTTCATGAGGTGGCAAAGAGTAGGACACGACTGAGTGGAAAAAAGAGAAAAAGAAAAAATGGGAAGTTGCTGTATAACACAAGGAGCTCAACACAGTACTCTGCTGCTGCTGCTGCTGCTGCTGCTGAGTCACTTCAGTCGTGTCTGACTCTGTGTGACCCCATAGACGGCAGCCCACCAGGCTCCCCCGTCCCTGGGATTCTCCAGGCAAGAACACTGGAGTGGATTGCCGTTTCCTTCTCCCGTGCGTGAAAGTGGAAAGTGAAAGCGAAGTCGCTCAGTCATGTCAGAATCTTAGCAATCCCACGGACCACAGCCTACCAGGCCCCTCCATCCATGGGATTTTCCAGGCAAGAGTACAGAGTACTGGAGTAGGTTGCCATTGCCTTCTCCAACACAGTACTCTAACAGCCTGGAAAAGTGAGTAGGGTTGGGAGGACATTCAAGTGGGAGGGGACATAATTATGGATGACTCACGTTGTATGGAAGAAGCCAACACAAATTGTAAAACAATTATCCTCCAATTAAAAATAAATTTTTAAAAAGTTTAATAAACATCATAAATTAAAAAAAACTTCAAAAATGGTCTACATTTAAAACTTTTTTTTAATCATCAGATAATATTCTAAAATATTCAGTAGAAATTTTAGAAATAAAGGAGCTCCTCTACTATTGACCTGCTTTGATTTTTTTTTACAAGCTGAACCCCTTATCATAAAGAATACACAGCATAGGCTGTTTTATTCAAAAATAAGAAAAATATACTCTGTTATTTTTAAAATCGAAGTTGTGCTTGGAAATACCACCCAAGCAAAGCAATATACAAAAATGCGTTATAGTGACATTTTACTGGATATTAAAATTATAAGAATTTATGGAGCACAGGCAATTGTCCTGGACTTACCACTTGGGGGAGCATGATCATGATTAAATCATAGGTTTAATGGGACCCTTTCATCATGAGTCTCATCACCTGAGAGCCATTGAAAGTTGCCAGTACTTGGTGAATTATATAATATCTCATCTATTATTTACATCTTCTTGCCTTCTTTTCCTGCTTCCCTAGGTTTGCTGGCATGTAAATCTCTTCCTAGAATTGCTGTTTGTCAGTTATTGCTTTGTGAGAGTAAGGGGGAGTGTAACATTCTTTGGAGCAGCAATTTGGAAATTTGTGAGCTATGTTCCAAGTTGTTTTTAACTAATAGTTAACATATCCAGGCTTAGCAAATGATTTGCACTTTGTATAAAGCAAAGGCCGGGGAAGGCAATGGCACCCCACCCCAGTACTCTTGCCTGGAAAATCCAATGGACGGAGTAGCCTGGTGGGCTGCAGTCCATGGGGTCGCTAACAGTCAGACAGACTGAGCGACTTCACTTTCACTTTTCTCTTTCATGCATTGGAGAAGGAAATGGCAACCCACTCCAGTGTTCTTGCCTGGAGAATCCCAGGGATGGGGGAGCCTGGTGGGCTGCCGTCTATGGGGTCACACAGAGTCGGACACGACTGAAGTGACTTAGCAGCAGCAGCAGCATAAAGCAAAGGCAGTTCAAGGTTAATTTATGCCTATAATACCTTCATTCTCACAGCTTTCTGATAAGCATTTGCATGGAAAAGAAAGTTAATACAGAATGTCAGGAATGGCCCACAAACCAGGGTATACCCCTAAGATCCTGAGCACTGCAGAGCCAAATATGGGCATCTCGTGACACAACAGAGTTCATCTTGTCATATCCAAGTATGGAATTTTATTTACAAATAACATTCTTCTGATAAAACAAAAACATATACTACATTAATCTCTTTGTTGTTTAAACATGGTCTTTTCATTAAAATATGATATAATTATTTTGAATCATTGTATATTAAAACATGTTAAGCAAGTTTAGAATAATCTTTACTTCTACTTTAGAATAATCTTTACCATTTTTTTCTATTTGCTCACACTTGAATGCTAAGTAATGGTGATTTTGGTGAATATTAGACTGTATTGTTTGCTTAATAGCTTGTACTTTATTTTGGAGATAGGCCATTCTTCTGTAGACTGATGGATATTGTCCCCCAAATCAGTAAACACATTTCAGGAAAAATCCACGCTCATGTACAATATTTTCTAATCACTACATGGCAAATTTGATTTTACACAAAAGAGTAATTATATTGGTAATTATTTTGTTGAACCACTTAGTATTTTGTACCTTCTATGCAGTTTTCATAATGAATATTTCATCCATTTTATTTAATTGGATTGGAATGAATAAGGCTAATAGCTCAGTAACTACTGAGATCTTGAAATTAAATGTTTTATTGGGTAGTTCCCAAGATGAAAAGTTGTCTTTCCCTTAAAATGAAATGTTAAAATCAGTTATTTGCTGCCTCTTAGTTTATCAACAGACCAAGTAGATGATTTTTTAAAAGATACACACATATAATATATATATAAATATATATATATTTGATCCTTAGCAAAATGTCAATCAAAAAAAATTTTTGGTATAGGAAATATTTTAAAAAATTATTTTAACTTAGCCCCATGCATGATAACAGCCATTCATTGTATACTTAATATATGATTATATTAAAGACTGAGTCAGCCAATTATCTTCATTAAAAACTACAGAGAATCACGTTGTACGTTTTAACATTTGATAATAGTGATCTGTGGAGTAATAAATGTGTCAAAGGCATTCCCAAGCAAAAGAAAGAGCATCTAAATCTAGGTACTATGGTATTGCTCACATGTTTCTGTTTTCAGTACTGTTTAATTTAGCCTTGCAAGTTTTCAGCTACTTAGGGCTTGGATAGGCATAATGCAAATACTGAATTATAACTGACAAGATGGTTTCTTACTATGCAAATCACTGAATTGGAATATGAATCAAGTTTCCCCGTTCTTTACCAAATAAAACATGCACCCTGTGCATTCATTCTGTAGGCAGACTTTTAAGAGCCACAGGTAATGGTTAATTTTATGTGCCAGCTTGACTGGGCCAGAAGGTGCCCAGATATTTTGTCTAATATTATCCTGGGTATGTTTGAGAGAGTGTCTCTGGATGAAATTAACATTTGAATTAGAGACTAAGGTGAGCAGATTGCCCTCCCTAATGTGGGTGGGCCTCATCCAATCAGTTGAAGGCCTAAACAGAATAAAAAGGCAGACCCTCCTGTGAATAATGGGGAACTCCTCCTTCCTGACTGCTCTGAGCAGGGACATTGTCTTTTGGGTTTTTTTTTTCCCCTGCCTTTGGCTTCAAAATGAAACACAAACCACTCAAAATAATATTTTTAGTTTGTTAGTAGGATTCTATACTTGCATGTTGCAGAATAAACTCTGTCACATCAAGAATAATGGGGAACTCCTCCTTCCTGACTGCTCTGAGCAGGGACATTGTCTTTTGGGGGTTTTTTTTCCCCTTCCTTTGGCTTCAAAATGAAACACAAACCACTCAAAATAATATTTTTAGTTTGTTAGTAGGATTCTATACTTGCATGTTGCAGAATAAACTCTGTCACATCAAGGAATTCCCAGGTTGTAGTCCTCAAGCAAGCAGTGTCAGCATCCCCTAGGAACCTGTTAAAAATGCTCATTCTCAGGACCCAACCCAGACCTACTGTTGAAAACTCTCCAGGAGGGGTGTGGGTTCCCAGCTGTGTACATTTTAACCAGCCTTCCAGGCAACTCTGATACTCAGTACAGTTTCAGAACCACAGCAGGCAAAGCCCTGGGGCAGCAGCTTGAGACCCTCCTCAGAAGGTTTTTCCATTGATGACTGCTTAACCAGGTTTCACATGCCCCCTGCTTCCTCTTTGTGTACAAAGTAAATTTATTCTGAACGTCACCCTTTTCCTGTGTTAGCAACAGCTATTACAGAAAGATCCCCTGGAGTAGGAAATGGCATCCCACTCCAGTATTCTTGTCTGGGAAATTCCATGGTCAGAGGAGCCTGGAAGGCTACAGTCCATGGGGTCTCAAAGAGTTGGACATGACTTAGCAACTAAACAACAACAACAATAATATTGGAAGATTCAGCCTTTGGTAGGAAAAAAAAAAACAACATACTTCCATATAAGTGATTTAATACATCTGAATAGATTCATCTGAAAAGATTCACATTCAGTAGGTTTGTCTGTAATGCCTCCAACATCCAATGCTACAGATGATGCAAGAGCATCAGTTGGCCAGCCCTGGCCAGTGCCTTTTGAGGGACTCAGCTGCAGTGTAGCACAGGAATAAAAGCCATGCCCACATCTATCCTTGGGCATGGGAAGGGCAGAACCTTGTCATATGACCTCAGAATCACAGTAATAAAGGACATGGGTTTAGTCTAATTTGGCCTGTAATTTCAAATTGGACAAATGTCTTGGGACACTTTCTTTTGGAAAATCTAAGTTTGTCTCGTGGTAAAATGTCAGTGTAGTGTAAATGATAGCTCTTATGGATAGAGGAAGCCACGGTTCAATGGATATATGCACAGACGCCTGTCATCCCCAAAGCACTAACTAAAGAGGCATGGCCCCTGCTGTGGAACAGCTGTAGTGTTTTGAAAGCTTTAACGTCTCTTGCTGTCCCTCAACCTCCTCCTTCTTCCTGTCTTCCATTGTAATTGTGACCTTCCCTGTCACTTTCCAGATGGCTTGGATCTGGGGCTTCAAATTCCAGTTTTGGTTAATGAAAGTGAGGTGGCAGTTATGGTCTTCACCATGAGTCAGTGTACACATAGTTGATTGTGGGTTGGACCATGGAGATGGATGGAGCAAAAGGGAGTTAGAGAGGAAACAAGGAATCCTAGCATTTGTAGACAAACCCTAGATGGTATTCCACATTTGTCCCTGGTCTGTACTATTCACAGAAATAACCACCTGAAACTACAAGAGATTTCTTGCTCTTACTTTTGTTTGTTTGCTTGCTTATGCTTTCTTAGAAATGTGAATGCTAACAAGTATTTAGAATAGTTGGATTTCTCTACCAGCATGGTAGTTATAAGGGCAGACCAGGGAGTAAGAAGGCATGGGCTAAGTCTCATCTTCACCACTTATTAGGCATCTGAATTTGGACAGTTCATTAACATCAATGAAGTTTCTGTTTCCTCATCTGCAAAGTGGAGATAATAGTAATTTCAACTTCATAATTGTGAGAATTAAATACATTGATATATGCAAAGAATTACCGTTGAGCCCAGAGCATGGACACATTCAATTATAAGTTCTTTTATTTTGGGTTGGCCTAAAAGTTCTTTCAGGTATTTCCATACACGGTTATGGAGAAACCAAACAAACTTTTTGGCCAACCCAATGGTTATTATTCTACCTTAGTACATAAATTAATATCACTTTAAAACAGTTAATTATATAAGGCAAAGTTATAGCACTTTTAGTTTTCTAAAAAGTCAATTTTACACTCCAATATTTTTATTTCAGGATAGTTTCTGACACACTCTGAAAACTCCCTTTTTCTTTGTTTTGGTTTTTGTTCAAGGACAGCTTCATTTTAGAGACATCCCAAATGAATGCCTTCCTAACTACTCATTTCTATGAATGTCTGTGGGTTTGTAATATATTTTTCTCATTGCTATTAAACTTAAGTGTAATTAAACATTACCCAGCCACAGAACATTTGAATTGCATTTCCTATGTATTATTTTAAGCCTGGACCTACCCTAAGAATTCTGGAACTGCAACAGGCCTTCAACCTAAAAAGAAACAGTCAATGTCAAAATAATTACTCTGAGGGAGCAATTTACAATGAAAAAGAAAAAAAAAAAAAAAACAACCAAACTTTTTAAGTAAATCTATTCTAAAGTATATAGCATAGCATGACATAATAATATTCTCAGGCTCAGTTTCTCTTTTATTTTTTGGTTTGTTACCCTTTAAAGTTTATATTTTAACTTAAGTAGGGCAGGCAGATGAAGATTAGATGCTTGCTCATCATATTAAATATTTTGAATCAGTTTTTTTTTTCTGTATATGAATAAGAGCTGATTTACCATCAGAGATCTGTATCAGGTCACAGAGTCACTAACTTGCTCCTTTCTTTTCACCTGGTCTCTTGTAACAGATAGGGAGGTAGTTGTCCAGCTTCATGTGTATAGTTTGCTGCCATGGGACATAATTTTGCATTAATGTGTCAAACACTTTGTGGGGGCTCAGTCAGATCAATGGCCTTGTAGGACCAACATCAGCTTCTGCCTTCATGCATATTTGGACATAGCAATCACTGCATAACCAGTTTTGACAACTTCCCTGTCTTTTATCTAGCCATTCGTGATCCAAGCCATCCACCCCTCCCAGCATCACTGCCTACACTCACACACGTGCATAAATGTGAAAACACACTCCAGCCATCTCTCCTCCTCCACTTTCATTCTCCCCCTGCGCAGTCAACACTGACACACAAGGGATAGACATCATGGTCTGGATCTGCAGACAGAACTGCTGGCTTAGACAAAAGGCTGGGGCAGGAGAGGAGGGGCTTTCCTAGTGATAGCAGACAGCTGGAGAGTGAGCATTAACTGTGTTAGGTTTTGGAGAATACTTGTAAAACTTTCATAAGTCACTTTTGCGTATGCACAGGAGACTAGGTATTTTATAAAGTTCAATTCCCGGTGCAGTGAAGCCCCCAGAGAAGGCGGGCTGCTAACTAGACACTAGCTAGAGCACTGAAATGGATGCAACATTTAAGCTAAAAAGTGTGCGATCAGGATGACGGGAAAAGGAATAGTGTTCAATGTGTGACCAAGAGGGACAGTGAGAACTGGGGTGCTTCCAGGATGGTGGAGGCAGTGGGCTTTGAAATCAAACCAGTTTAAATCCACTTGTGACTTCTTAGCACTATGATTTGTGAAGATCACTTAATTTCCCCAAGCCTTATTTTCTACATTTGTTCAACAGGGAATAATACTTCAGAGTATTTTTGTGAGACACAAATATCATTAGGTTGGTGCAAAAGTAATTGCAGTTTTGCATCATTGAACTTGGCTGTTTGATATTGGAATGCATTCTTAAATAAATGTGGTGATGTTATGTATCATATTACTGTGCATTTCTTGCTTTTTTTGCTAGTGACATTACTTGCTGTTTATTTTATATTTATTTTAGACTATAGGAGTGATGTCTAAAACATCATGTCTGCCATATTCACTGGACCTCTCACCAACCAACTACCACTTTTGCAAGCATCTCAACAACTTTTTGCAGGGAAAACACTTCCACAACCAGCAGGAAGCAGAAAATACTTTCCAGGAGTTTATCAAACCCCGAAGCACAGACTTTTATGCTATAGGAATTAGCAAATTTACTTCTTGTTAGCAAAAATGTGTCGATTGTAATGGTTCCTAGTGTGATTGATAAAGGTGCGTTTGAGCCTAGCTATCATGATTTAAAATTAATGGTCTGAAACTGCAATTACTTTTGCACCAACTTATACATAAACACTGGCGAAGGCAATGGCACCCCACTCCAGTACTCTTGCCTGGAAAATCCCAGGGACGGCGGAGCCGGTGGGCTGCAGTCCATGGGGTCACTAAGGGTCGGACACGACTGAGCGACTTCCCTTTCACTTTTCACTTTCATGCACTGGAGAAGAAAATGGCGACCCACTCCAGTGTTCTGGCCTGGAGAATCCCAGGGACGGGGGAGCCTGGTGGGCTGCCGTCTATACAGGGTCGCACAGAGTCGGACACGACTGAAGCGACTCAGCAGCAGCATACATAAACAATGCCCAGAGAAGAGTAAGCCCTCAGCAAATGACAGCGACTGTTATTATTAGGATCAAACACCAAGAGTCAAAACACTGGTAAATATTCATAAAGGATTTCACGCATCTCTGACTGCTGTGGACCTCACTGCAGTACGCCAAGTATAAGCCGACCTCGTTTCATTGCGCTTCACTGCAATTCACAGATACTATGATTTTTTACAAATTGCCACATGGCAGTGTGCTGCGATTCATGGGGTCACAAAGGGTTGGACACAACTGAGCGACTGAACTGAACCCCGCAATGACCAACTCTCTAGGTGCCATTTTTCCAACAGCATTTGCTCCCTCTGTGTCTCTGTGTCACGTTTTGGTAATCTTTTGTCTTATTTGTTATGGTGATCTGTGATTGGTGATCTTTTGAGGTTATTACTGTCATTGTGTTGGGGGCACCAGAGACCACATCCACATAAGACGGTGAACTTAGTGAGTCCTGCGTGTGTTCTGACTGCTCCACTGACTGCCCTCTCCTCCAGCTCTCTCCCCATCTCCTCAGGCCTCCCTGTTCCCTGAGACACAGTTTGAAATTAGGCCAATTCATAACCCTACCGCGGCCTCGAAGCGTTCAAGTGAAGAAAGAAGAGTTGCATGTTGCACTTCAAATCAAAAGCTAGAAATAATTAAGCTTCATGAGGAAGGCATGTGGAGAGCTGATATTGGCTGAAAGCTAGGCTTCTGGGCCAGTTAGCCAAGTTGGGAACGCAAGGGAAAAGTTCTTGAAGGAAATTAAAAGAACTACTCCAGTGCATACACGAATGATAAGAAAGAAAACAGCCTTGTTACTGATAGGGAGAAAGTTTTAATGGTCTGGCCAGAAGAGCGGGCCAGCCACCACATTCTTTTAGGCCAAAACCTAAGTCAGGAGCAGCGTACTCTCTTCAATTCTGTGAAGGCTGAGAAAAGTGAGGAGGGTGCAGAAAAAACTCTGAAGCTAACACAGGCTGTTTCACGAGGTTTAAAGAAAGAAGCCATCTCCACAACCTAAAAGTGCAAAGTGATACAGCAAATACTGATGCAGGAGCTGCAGCAAGTTATGCAGAAGATCTAGTTAAGATAATTCTCGAAGGTGGCTACACTGAGGGACAGATTTTCGATGCAGATGAAACAGCCTCCTATTGGAAGAAGATGCCATTGGACTTTCATATCTAGAGAGCAATCAATGCTTGGCTTCAAAACTTCGAAGGACAGGCTGACCCTCTTGTTAGGTGCTAACGCAGCTGGTGACTTTCAGCTGAAGCCAACGCTCATTTACCATCCTGAAAATCCTATCGCCCTTAAAAATTAGGCTGAATTTACTCTGTCTGGGCTCTGTCAGTGGAACAGCAAAACCTGGATGATGATACATTTCTCTATGGCACAGTTTGCTGAATATTTTAAGCCCACTGTTGAGACCTACTCTCAGAAAAAAGATTCCTTTCAAAATATTACTGCTCATTGATTTTGAATTTTGAGAACCGTAAGTTATGTTTTCTTTCTTAACACACAAATGTGTATAAGAGATGAACTGATTCTAAGTAACTGAATCTAATTAAAATGGAATCTTAATCCAGAAAAAAATTATATTACTGCTCATTGATGTACCTGATCACCCAAGAGCTCTGAGAGAGATGAACATAAAATGCATAGTCTTCATCCCTGCTTACACAACATCCATTTTGCAGCCCACAGATCAAGGAGTCATTGTGACTTTCAAGTCTTAGTACTTAAAAAATATATTTCATAAAGCTACAGCTGCCACAGTAATTCCTCCAGTGAATGTGGGCAAAGTCAGTTGAACACTTCTGGAAAGGAGACACTATTGTGGGTACCATTAAGAACATTCATGGTTCATGGAAAGAAGTCAACGTACTAACAACACAGTTTGAAAGAGACTGATTCTCATAGCCAACTTTGAGGGGTTCAGGTCTTCAGTAGAGGAAGTGATAGAAGGTGTGGTGGAAACAGCACAGGAGAGGTGGAGCCTGGAGATGTGACTGAATTACTGCGATCTCATGAACAGCTTTAACAGATGGAAGAGCTGCTTCTTATGGATGAGCAAAGAACGTAGTTTCTTAAGATGGTGAAGATGCTCTGAAGACTGTTGAAATGACAGTAATGGATTTAAATATTACAGGAACTTAGCTGATAAAGCAGCAGCAGTCTTTGAGAGGACTAACTCCAGCTTTGAAAGTTCTCTAGGTGGGTAAAATGCTATCAAACAGCATTGCTAGAGAAACTGTTCCCAGAGAGTCAATCACTGCAGCAAACTTCCTTGTTGTCTTATTTTAAACAACTGCCCCAGCTGCCCCAGCCTTCAGCAACCACCACCCTGCTCAGTCAGCAGCCATCAGCATTAAGACAGGAGCCTTCACCAGCAAAAAGATGGACTTGCTTAAGCTCAGATGATGGTCAGCATTTTTAGCAATAAAGTATTTTTCAACTGTTATATGCATTGTTTTTTAGACGTAATGCTACCACACAGGAGACTACAGTAACTTTTATATGCTCTGGGACACCTTGCTTTATTGCAAAATCCGCTTCTTTGCAGTGATCTAGAACTAAAGCCACAGTATTTCCAAGTTATGCCTGTAACAGCTCCCCAGGAGAGCCACATCTTACTCCCCAGGACCTGCGCCTGTGTTCCTTACTTGATAAAGGAGACTTTGCAGATGTGATTTAGTTAAGGATTGTGTGATGAGATTATCTTGGGTTACCCAGGTGTGCACAATGTAATCACAGGGCTCCTTTTATAAGAAGCAGGCAGGAGGGCCAAGAACGTGAAGGAGCTGTGAAATTGGAGGCAGAGGTCAGGGTGAGGCCGAATCATAAGCTACAAAATGCGGGGTTGCGGCTAGATCTTGCAAACGGTAAGGAGACATTCTCTCCTGGAACTTCCAGGAAAAAACTGCAACCGCTCTGACCCTCTTTGGACTTCTGGCCTCCAGAACTATAACATAAGGTGTCATTTTATGTCACTGAGTTGGTAGTCGTTTGTTACAACAGCAGTAGGAAATGAATACACTCAGGTAAAAAAAATTTTTGGATTGTCTGCCTCAGATGTTTAGAAAGGAAGAAATAGTAGGGGAAAACAGTGTCTGGAGACCTAAACATAAATGAAAATTTTCATTTTTAGAAAAATTATGCAACACGCAATTTTAGAACTAAACCTTGAAGATTATGATAAAACACTACAGTGACGCGGAGTAGTATTTCTAGGCTGACTGGAGAGCTGGAACCGGGTAGATAAATTTGTTTATTCAACAAAAGCATACAGTGTTTACAATCCTATGCATCGTTTCAAAGCCTCTTTCCTTGCTTAAGAATCTCTGCGATAAATCCTCTTTAGTCTTTAAGCTTAACTAAAAACCTTCTAAGATAGCTTTCAACATTAAAGTTCTAGCTTAAATCACAAAGGAAAAAATACAAGTCACTTACTCATCAGCGAGCCTCAAGCAGTTTAAATGCCTAGACTCCTAGGGTAGGAACTTGCCTGCTATCCCTATTGCTACCACTAGGAAGCGAAGCTAGCCTGCCGTCTAATCTAAGATCTCACATTTAAATGGTTTACACTCATTAAACTACAAAAATCAAATTTTCTTTAAAAAACCATGTAGGATTCATGGGATGGGGAGAAGTCTAAATTGGTTAATAATATACTAGATTGTTGTCACGTGTGGAACTGATCACATTTAGAAAACCCACCTCCAGGCCACAAAGCCCATCCTGACGAGCTTTGGGCTGATGATGTTGTCTACAGCCAGACAAACTTCTGGCAGGTGATTTCCCAAAACCTCTGTGGGGCCAGCACACTTCCAGGACGGTCTCCAGGGCCGCTAAACAATCCCCTAAAGGTGCGGCAGTTTACTGTGGCATGAAAAATCTTCAGCCTGCCAAATATTTCACATGTCTACCAAAGATTTCATAATCCATTTCTAAAGGGTAAGCTTGCCACGGATGCTATGCTAAAAACAAATGGCAAAGAAGTTAATTGACAATGTGCCAGTTTCTATTCAAAATACGATAGCACTACCGTCAAGTTTAGTTTCTGCAATGAGACAGAATAATGTCTGCTTAAAATTTTTGGCAGTAGTGGAGGGAAAGGAAGATGGTAAAGTTACACAGCTGATTATTTTACAGTAACCCACAACTTCTGTTTCTCATCACAATAGAAAAAAAGAAAAAACTCCTCTTTGTTTAAGTTATTTTTCCAGGACCTGTACACTTCAATTTGTGCAAAGGATGTGCTGTGCGTAAATCGAATTTGGGGTGAAAGGCTCTAAGGAAGCCCCAAAGGGAACCCTCTGCTGACTCTCGCCCCCTGACATAGGAAGTGCACAGCAGATGGCTCCTGACTTGTTTTCTGTCTTGCAAGTTGGCCTTTGAAAGCAAAGCCTATCTGTGACTGCATTAGGTTTCTGACTCTTCAGGGTTTAAAGCATCTTATGATCACTGTATTTTTAGCTAAGCAAACATCTGTTAAAGTTTCTAAAGCTTTTGAAAATATTCTAGTTAAGCAAAGTCATAAAATAATAACTTTCATACTTAACTTTGCTATTTCCAGCCTCTCATCTCAGATTTCTCATGTGCAAAGTTAACCCAGTGAGGGAGCTTCAGTCTCCGAAATTCTGAATCTCATCCCGCTGTTAAAATGCAATATGCTTGCCGTGGATAGTTGAGCATCGGGCAAAGATAAATAATTAACTCACACTAGCAATTGATTATTTTAACACAATGAGCACATTCTATGTGCCAAGCACTAGATTAAACAATCTCACATTTGGAAATACAGAGAAGATTCTTAAAAGCACAACAGTTTCGGAGCTGTCTGGAAGAAAAATAAGAAAGAGTATCCATGACCAACTTCTTCTCACATTAAACGAGCTCTTCTAGTATTTCCTAATAAAAATAAAATTCCATATGATGCTCAGGCACTACTTTCAGGCTGAGATGTCTTATTTGGCTGGAATTTTAGCCTTCTCTCTTCTAAATTATAAACCAGATTCTAAGCATAGTTCTCCAGGCAACAGCACATGACTTTTATAATTCTCTGTGGAGACAGACGCATTGGGATAGAATGAGAATTAATTTCAGAAGTGAGAAAGGTTAATAGGGGAGAAAGACCACCTAGACAGGATATGCAGCTTCTTTCAAATCAATGATAGTGTGAAAACGTCAGAGGAATTAGGCAGGAAGTGTTTCTATAACTTTTCAAAAAAAAAAATGTATGATAGAAAATACCAAAAGTAGAGAGCAAACTGTGAAATAGAATGAAACAGAAAATTATAACCCCTACGTGCCCATCACCCTGTGGCAACAACTACCAATATTTTCCCAGTCTTGTTCCAGTGGTCTTCCCCACCCCCCACTTTATTTTTGCTAGAGTTTTTTTAGAGTAAATCCAGGACTTTTCAATTTCATTTCATCTCCTCACTTTAAAATGTTTTTCACTGCTCTTTTCACTGACCTGTGCAGCCAACTTGATGAGAGAGCAAGAGATTCCCAGCTTTCATAGTAATCCTGCCAAAGAGGCTTTCAACCAGAGTAGACCTTCCAGAAATGCATTTTACACCTTTTTCAATGGCATCTGTTAATAATCATAAAAATAAAGAGGGTCCCCTCTGGTAGTGCTTAAGTAAAAAGAATTCCATTTATATTCCAATGCAAACACTTTCACTGTTAAATATTAACGGTGCAGAGGCCAGCACAAAAATTGCTTACTTGCAAGAGCCGTTTCTTTGATGGCTTAGAAGTGCTAAGTTTGATCTCTACCTTTAGCTCCCTTCAGAGGAACTCTCCCTGGGGTGGGTCCTGCGTTTCTCAGGAACACTTCTAGGTTCTGGTGTCTGGCCGTTTCTTGAGGGGGAAGGGAAAGGGAGGTGTCTCCATCCTTACCTGCGAAGCTTCCTCAGTCCTCAGGGGCGCTGCCCAGCTCGAATCAAAGTGTCCCTAAGGCGGTCCCCAACGCTGGCGAGGCAGGAGAGCCGGGTGGGGCTCCGGGACAGCGCGAGTCGGAGCCGGGCGCCTGGCCACCGCCCTCCAGCACCGCCTGGAGACTGTGAGGAGGTGGGCGGCGAGCTGAGTGCCACGGCCGCGAGATGGGAGGGGAAAGGGGGCGTGGATGCGGGCGGACGCTGGGAGAGGTGAGGGGAGAGGAGGCGGCGGGAGGGGAAGGGGAAGCAAGCGAGATGCAGGCTTGGGGAGGGTTTACTAAGAGTTGCACCTCTCACTCCAGAATCTCTGCTCCCCGACATTAGGAAAAGTTCAAGAGTGAGTTCACAAGGGCTGTCTGTCGCTCTGATCATCTGCATCCCTTAAAAAAGTGTCCAGAAGATACTACTGAGTGTGTGCTTGGAGGAACTTGGGGTGATCAGGATTGTGTCTTTGTGTCCCAGTCCCCCAGCTCAAGTTTAGACGCCAGCTGTCTAAAAGAACCAGGGCCATTTCCCCAACCCCATTCCAAGCCCGTCTCCATCTGGGACCTCGCCACCCGGGACAGGCTAGCCACCAGGCAAGTCCTGAGTCTCAGGCTCCTGCAGGCATCCACAGGCGACCTGAGAACACGCGACCCTCGTGGGCTGCGACGTGGGTCACCTTGCAAGCATCCCTTGCTACCTCCAGGGGGCGCGCGTCAGTTTCCGTCTGTCTCCAGGCTGCAAGGCTTTTTCTACTTGGAAAGGGCATCCTTTAAGATGTTTGCCCGCCTCTGTCCCACCAAAATTCTAACCACATCCTTTCTTAGTCTTTTATTCTCCTCCTTAGGAGAGGTGCTCCTTTGGGGTGGGTGCTGCACAAGGTTGGGACTCCAAATATTCAACATCTGTTGATCTTCTGGGTGGAAGGTTTGGAACAAATGCACCGGAAGAAAAATAAGTACAGAAATTTGATGCTGGCCCTCAAGGAAGGGAGATCAAATAAGTGCACAAGTATTTATAACACACAGTCTTAGCATGTCCCATAATGCTTAGCTCATTAATGTTTTATTTCATTTCTCGAATTTCTATGTATTTTTTTAGCAGTGAAATCGGAACATATATACAATTTCATTTCCTGTTTTTCCACTTAGTGTTTCCATTTATGCACTTAGTCATATAATTTAAATCCATTAATAACGTTATCTGGTAGGAAATAACTAGTTCTGAAGTTCTCTGCCTCACCAGTCAGATCATAATCTTCAAATACATCCTTGAATCACCACCCTCTACCACGAGGGTTGGCTTATAATGGCTGCTGATAGTGAGGAGCTTAAAAATGTTCCTAGTAAAATGGAGTGTGGGTGCATGCTCAGTCGTGCCCAACTATTTGGGACCCCATGGACTGGAACCAACCAGGCTCCTCTGTCCATGAAATTTTCCAGACAAGAGTACTGGAGTGGATTGCCATTCCCTTCTCCAGGGGGTCTTCCCGACCAAAGGATCAAACCAGGGATCAAACTCAAGTCTCCTGCATCTCCTGCATTGGCAGGTACATTCTCTACCATTGCTCCACCTAGGAAGCCTGAAATAGAGTGTGGGGAAAAAAATAAAGTCCACATTCAGAATGGGAGTCTCCTATGACACGAAATAGATTTGCCCTGGGCCTCAGTCTCTTCATCAGTAAATTAAGAAGGTTGCACTGGAGGATTTCTGCAGTCTGTACTTCTCAAACATTTTTGGGATTCTAACACTGCGTCTATGTGGGCACAGGTCTGATTCCTTTAATTCCATCAGCACCTCTCATTGACATCACATAAAGCTAAACTCATCACTCTTACATTTTCAGGGGCTCCTTCCTGAACCTTTTGCCTCAAACCATATTTTTTCCCCAGCTTTACTGAGATATACTGGACATGTAGCATTGGGTAAACTTAAGATGTACAATATGATGATTTGTAAAACGTATAGCAATATGTTTGACACAATGAGTTTAGTTAACACATTCTTTACTTCACATAATGAACATTTTAAAACTGTTGTTAAGGTGAAAACATTAGAGCTTGGTGCTTAGAGTAACATTCAAGATACAATATAGTATTCTTGACGATAGTCACCACCCTGTGCATTAGATCCTGGGAACTTATTCATCTTATAATTGAAAGATTATACTCTTTGAACCTGGAATGTTAGCCCCATGAATCAACGCAAGTTGGAAGTGGTCAGACTGGAGATGGCAAGAGTGAATATTGACATTCTAGGAATCAGCGAACCAAGATGGACTGGACTGGGTGAATTTAACTAAGATGACCATTATATCTGCTTCTGTGGGCAGGAATCCCTTAGAAGAAATAGAGTAGCCATCATGGTCAACAAAAGACTCTGAAATGCTGTACTTGGACGCCATCTCAGAAAGAGCAGAATGATCTCTGTTCATTTCCAAGGCAAACCATTTGATATCATGGTAATCCAAGCCTATGCCCCAAACAGTCACGCCAAAGAAGTAACACTTTCAAGACCTTTTAGAACTAACACCCCCTAAAAGATGTCCTTTTCATTCTAGGGGATGGATCACACTCAACTGTTGGAAAATTTTCAAGAGATCAGGATACCAGACACCCTGACCTGCCTCTTGAGAAACCTACTTGCAGGTCAGGAAGCAAGAGTTAGCATTGGACATGGAACAACAGAATGGTTCCACATAGGGAAAGGAGTACGTCAAGGCTGTATATTGTCCCCCTGCTTATTTACCTTATGTGCAGAGTACATCATGAGAAAGGCTGGGCTGGAAGAAGCACAAGCTGGAATCAAGATTGCCAGGAGAAATATCAGTAACCTCAGATATGCAGATGACACCACCCTTATGGCAGAAAGTGAAGAGGAACTAAGAGAGCCACCTGGTGAGAGTGAAAGAGGAGAGCGAAAACGTTGGCCTAAAGCTCAACATTCAGAAAACAAAGATCATGGCATCCAGTCCCATGACGTCATGGCTACAAATAGATGGGGGGATTGTGAAAGCAGTGTCGGGCTCTATTTTGGGGGGGGCTCCAAAATCACTGCAGATGGTGATTGCAGCCATGAAATTAAAAGATGCTGACTCCTTGGAAGGAAAGTTATGACCAACCTAGACAGCATATTCAAAAGCAGAGACACGAATTGCTTTGTGAACCAAGGTCCATCTAGTCAAGGCTATGGTTTTCCCAGTTGTCATGTACGGATGTGCGAGCTGGGTCATGAAGAGTGCTGAGTGCCGAAGAATTGATGCTTTGGCACCATTTGCAGGTTTTCGGTGCACAGGGAAGAGAAGGTGGAGTCTGCCCTGGAGGTGGTCGCAGCTCACGGCTGAGCCGCACAGGCAGGCACACTCCTGAAAGCACCTGAGCTGCCTTCCCGAGGGCGTGATGTGGGGCAGAGGAAGAGACCCAGGTCTGCCCCCTCATGTGGTCCCCGGGGCATGTGGACACCAGACGAAACGCTTACCACGGTGCTGACCATCGCTGCTGTCTGCGAAGGGTGGACACTGGCGGGTGTCTTCATCGGAGAGGTCAGGCCGTCTCTAAACTACACTGGCCGTGGGCATGGCCTGTCCACCCTCACGTGTGTCTTCTCATCCTTACTGAACTTTCATTGCCAAGAGGGATTTGGGGCAATCGGATGTTGGGTTTTCTCTAGCTCTGTCCAGGGAGGAGCGCCTTTTGGTCATTGGTGCTGTTCGTTTTCCAGCTCTCTCTTCTGGCTTCTTCTGTGAATTTGTTTGTGGAACAGCAAGAGCACCACATCTCCCTTCTGGCTGAGATATCACATTCACAAGAGCATGGCCTACCTGCAGGCTCCGACCACTTTTGCTGAAAGGGCTTCGTTGTGCAGATGACATCTTGCAAGTACCTACACTGTCCTTTCCGTTACCCAAAGCCTACTTCAAATGAAATAAAAACAAGAATTCTCAAGTTTAGTCTTACAATATATGGAGAGACAGAAAAATCCCCTGGAGAGTGAAAAAGTTACCCACTCCAGTATCCTGGCCTAGATAATTCCATGCACTGTAAAAACCACGGGGCTGCAAAGAGTCTAACAAGACTAAGCGACTGTAACTTTCACTTTCTGGCAGGAAAAAAAAAAATCTATTTTTCTATCATCTCGGTGATTAGCATTGATTGCAGACACCCAACGAATGGGAAGAAATGGAGAAAGAAGAAGACTAAATGTTGTCAGGTGGGGGAGGGAGGAATGGGGAGTGCTCGACATGGATCCAGGCTTTGCTGGGAAGTCGGGGGATAGAATGAGAGGGTCCGAATGTAGACAGTGGTGATGGTTACACAGCATTGTGAAGGCCTTAATAATCCCAAATTGCATCAATTAAAGTAACATTTATTAACAAAAACTTAACCAAAAAACATAAAGCCATAACAAAAATAAAATATCACAGGCCAGGTACACAGGAACCAGATGCAAATTAGCTCAGGGGAAGGGCCCTCAGCCTGCCCTGGGTGGGGAGTGTGTTGATGGCATCCACGGGAAGCAGACAGGGATGGAGGCTGCAGAGCCAACCGCTCCCCGGGACGAGGGGCTTCCGGGAAGGGCTCTGGGTCTCTGTCCCGAGCGGGGGCCGGTTCTCCCTGCAGGTCTGGGTGAGTCACGGTGAGCATCAGGGTCTTGGGCAGGAACCAGGGCAGGCCCTCCCTGCAGAGGTGGTGACGCAGCCACTGACTCTGGTTCTCCTGCCAAAGCCCGAGCAGGTGCAGGCGCAGGTGCAGGCGCAGGAGGATGTTCTGGCTGAGGGGGTGGGACATCGGTGCCTGTGGCTGGGGGTCCTGCAGGCACNCAGACCTGGGTCAGTCATGGTGGGCATCTGGTTGTTGGCCAGGAGCCATTGCAGGCTCTCCCTGCAGAGGTGGTGACGCATCCCATGACTCGGGTTCTCCTGCCAAAGCCAGAGCAGGTGCAGGTGCAGGTGTAGGTGCAGGTGGATGTTCTGGCTGAGGGAGTGGGACATCGGTGCCTGTGGCTGGGGGTCCTGCAGGCACACAGGACCCATATGCCCAGTGGGCTGGCCGGTACCCAGCTGGCCCGGTGTCTTGGGAAAAGGAAGTCTCGGGTCTCCATCTCCCCTCCATAGATCCCTGGGTCTGGTGCCCTTGGCCACCACTGCTGGAGGGACAGCTCATAGAAGTGGAGTCTGGATGTAATGAGAGGCCAGTGCTAGAGCTGTGAGAGAAGAGATGGTTACCCATCGCCAGCATTTTGATGTGTGTATACAGGGACAGAAAGCTTCCCTGAGAATCCCAAAAAATACCCAGCATAGGATGCACTCGGATTGCAGTGGGAAAGTTGGGTGGTGTGAGGCCAGCCTTTGTTCCAGGCCCAGACCCAGCTCTGGGGGACTCCTCCCTGTGTAGCTCAGCACCCCCTCTGCACACACTCACATGCACAGCCCCAGCCTCCTCACCTCTGGGCTCTGCCGTGCCGGGCTCCAGGTCCTCCTGCTGCCTCAGAGGCAGGGCTTCTCGGGACTGCGGGTCAGAGCCGGGTGTGCTGAGCTCCGTGGCAGCCTGAGAATGTGCCCTGCCATGTGTCCTGGGTGGTTTCTGTGGAGCAGAACTTCCCCGCTTCCTCTTCATTCCCAGCTGGGCTGAGCCCCTCTACAGGCACGCTCACCTGGAGCCTGCCCTGGACCTCACGGGCAGGGGGGTGGTGGTCCGACCCCTCCCTCGGGGAGGTGGATGGGGTGCCCCCCTCATCGGCCACATCCACGGGCACGCTCTGAAAGGACACTGACCGTCATCCAGCCCTGCTTGGAGTTGACTGAGCTGGCCCTGAGCAGTATGGCAGCTGCTTCTGCCCACCACAACTTCTGCTGCCAGCAGAAACGTGTGTCTGCTCGGGTACCATCCCTGGACCATGGAGACCCCCTTGAGGCCGTGGGGTCTTCCTGGGCAGCTGGTGCTGCCTGGACTCTCCCCATCCCACCCAGCCTGCTCTCCCCTGGGGTGTGGACACTGCCAGCCACCCAGCCCACAGACTTCTAACCCACATCCGCGTGGGCTTGCTAGAGGCAGACATACCCCCAAGAAGGCCTCTTCCACACACACAGGGAAACGACTCGGGGTTACCCGGGGGGAACGGGAGAGGGGACCTGGTCCGGCCCGGGGCTCCCGTGTTACCTTCCTGTTCCTTCGGGCAAAGGGCTACAGGCCTATCCGGGGGTTCCTCAACCAGCATCAACCACGTTCACATACGTTCAGCCGCTGAGCTCTGCCGAGGCCCCGGCCTCTGGGAAGGGGCAAACAGCAAAACATCTCGAGAGCCTGCCAACTGGCTGGCTGTGGGATCCTCTCTGCTGTGAAGCCTGGAGACTCGGGTTCCGGGTTCTGTTGGGCTCTGTTGCCAGGAAGTGATGTCATTTCCTGGGGTCGTCGCCGAGGTCCCTTGCACAGAGCTCCCCAAGCGAACCTCTGGGTTTCTGTCTGTTCACCGACCCCCTTAGGCCATGTACAGGCACAGTGACACCCACACCGCCCACCCCACGGCTTTGGCAGGCCTGGGTGCAGCCAGGGCCTCAGCTCCAAGGACACAGCTCTTTCAGACAGGCTCCTCCTTCTCATCTGTGATGTGGCCCTGGACAAGCCATATGCCCCTCAGGGTTTCCCCAGTCTCTCCATCTGCAGAGTGGGGGGGTCAATGTCCCATCTCCTGCCTAGGTCTGTCAGCCTACAACACCTACCTGCCTTTCTACCTGGGGCTGGTATCACATGGAGCTTGTGCACTGGGACTTCCCAAAGGCAGGAATCAATCCAGCGCTGACCTAGCACAGAATGGTGCAGAAACAGGCCTGGATAGGCTCTGGGACCTAGGAAAAGGCACTAACAACTAACACCTCAAAAAGGTGTCCTTTTCATTCTCGGGGACTGGAATGCAAAAGTAGGAAGTCAAAAAACACCCTGAGAAACAGGCCAATTTTGCCTCAGATTACGGAATGAAGCAGGGCAAATAATAGTGTTTTGCCAAAAGAACGCCCTGGTCATAGCAAACACCCTCTTCCAACAACACAAGAGAAGACTCTACACGTGGATATCACCAGATGTTCAACACTGCAATGAGAGTGATTATGCTCTTTGCAGCCAAAGATGGNGGACTGAAAGGAAGACTCCAAGGTCACTTTCTCTTCTTTCAAAGAGGACCCATCTATCTGGTCCTCCTTTTCCATTGGGGTTCTGATGGAAGTGCCCCATCTCGGCTTCTGTGGATGGCTGAGCCTATCATGGCTCCCTGCCTTCCTCCCTTTCACTCTCGTAACCTGGGGTCAGTTTCCCCCTTCTGGGTTGGATGGGCACTGTCATTGCTTCTAAATTCCAGATAGATTTCGGAAAAGGTCTGTAAAATCTACTCATTTCCTCTCTTTGGTTCAGTGTCTCCCTCTAGACACGTCTTTCTTATCCTTTGGAAATTCAGTCTCTGTCTACCTTTTCCTCTTTCTCTCTGTCTCTCCTGTGGATGGATGGATGCCTCTGAATGCACATGTGTATTGTAATCTTAGGGTTAGCTTTTAGGGAAAGGTGAGAGTGAAATAAATGGTTTAGGCTGGAGTTGATGTTGGGGAATGGGACTAAACCTTTTCCTCTTTCTCTCTGTCTCTCCTGTGGATGGATGGATGCCTCTGAATGCACATGTGTATTGTAATCTTAGGGTTAGCTTTTAGGGAAAGGTGAGAGTGAAATAAATGGTTTAGGCTGGAGTTGATGTTGGGGAATGGGACTAGGGTGGTGTGTTTTTTTCTTGGAGACTTGAGTGCACTTTGTTCTTCGTCTATTTTACCTATGACTCGCTTATCAGATACATCCCTTTCAAGTCGTCTCCTATGTCCAGTTGACGATCTTTTGATTTGTGAAATCTTGATTCCCTGGTGGCTCAGATGGTAAAGCGTCTGCCTGCAATGTGGGGCCATGGCTTGATCCCCGGGACAGGAAGCTCCCTGGAGAAGGAAATGGCAACCCACTCCAGTCCTCTTGCCTAGGAAATCCCATGGATGGAGGAGCCCAGTGGGCTCCAGTCCACGCAGTCACAAAGAGTGGGACACGACTGAGCGACTTCACTTGACTTGTGGTTGGCACAGTCAGTTTTGTATTTTCAACAGCACTAAAGATTGTGTGTGGGTGCAAGAGGGCCGAGAGTGGCTATCCACATTCAAGGTCAGGAGGGGTGGCCCTGATGAGATACCCCTGGTCCAAGGTAAGGAGCAGTGGCTGCGCTTTGCTTTGCTGGAGCAGCCGTGAATACCTTACCCCACGAGCAAGGGAAGAGAAACCCAAGTAAGACGGTAGGTGTTGTGAGGCGGCATCAGAGGCAGACACACTGAGACCATCATCACGGACAACGAGCCAGTCTGATCACGTGGACCACAGCCTTGTCTCACTCAGTGAAACTAGGCCATGCCATGAGGGGCCACCCAAGGCGGACGGGTCACCATGGGCAGGTCTGACAGAACATGGTCCACTGGAGAAGGGAATGGCAAACCACTTCAGTAGTCTTGCCTTGAGAACCCCATGAACAGTATGAAAAGGCAAAATGATAGGATACTGAGAGAGGAACTCCCAGGTCGCTAAGTGCCCAGTATGCTACTGGAGGTCAGTGGAGAAACAACTCCAAAAAGACTGAAGGGATGGAGCCAGAGCAAAAACAGTACCCAGTTGTGGATGTGACTGGTGAAACAAGCAAGGCCCGATGCTCTCAAGAGCAATATTGCCTAGGAACCTGGAGTGTTAGGTCTATGAATCAAGGCAACATGAAAGTGATCAAATCGGAGATGGCAAGAGTGAACATCGACATTCTAGGAATCAGCGAACTAAGATGGACTGGAATGGGTGAATTTAACTCAGATGACCATTATATCTGCTACTGTGGGCAGGAATCCCTGAGAAGAAATGGAGTAGCCATCATGGTCAATAAAAGAATCCAAAATGCAGTACTTGGATGCAGTCTCAAAAACAACAGAATGAAGTCTGCTCATTTCCAAGGCAAACCATTCAGTATCACAGTAATCCAAGTCTATGCCCCAACCAATAACACTGAAGAAGCTGAAGTTGAATGGTTCATAAAGACCTACAATACCTTTTTGAACTAACACCCAACAAAGATGTCCTTTTCATTATAGGGGCTGGAATGCAAAAGTAGGAAGTCAAGAAACACCTGCGGTAACAGGTAAATTTGGCCTTGGAATGCAGAATGAAGCCGGGCAAAGAGTAATCGAATTTTGCCAAGAATATGCACAGGTCAGAGCAAACACCCTCTTCCAACAACACAAGAGAAGACTCTACAGAGTCTTCATCACCAGATGGTCAACAATGAAATCAGACTGATTATATTTTTGCAGCCAAAGATGAAGAAGCTCTATACAGTCTGCAAAAATAAAACTGGGAGCTGATTGTGGCTCAGATCATGAACTCCTTATTGCCAAATTCAGACTCAAATTGAAGAAAGTAGGGAAAACCGCTAGACCATTCAGGTATGACCTAAATCAAATCCCTTATGATTATACAGTGGAAGTGAGAAATAGATTTAAGGGCCTAGATCTGATAGATAGAGTGCCTGATGAACTATGGAATGAGGTTCGTGACATTGTACAGGAGACAGGGATCAAGACCATCCCCATGGAAAAGAAATGCAAAAAAGCAAAATGGCTGTCTGGGGAAGCCTTACAAATAGCTGTGAAAAGAAGAGA
>SJYX01004198.1:135661-155388 GCA_006410675.1 Oreotragus oreotragus | reverse complement strand
TTGATGCATTTGAACTGTGGTGTTGGAGAAGACTCCTGAGAGTCCCTTGGACTGCAAGGAGATCCAACCAGTCCATTCTGAAGGAGATCAACTCTGGGATTTCTTTGGAAGGAATGATGCTGAAGCTGAAACTCCAGTACTTTGGCCACCTCATGCGAAGAGTTGACTCACTAGAAAAGACTGTGATGCTGGCAGGGATTCGGGGCAGGAGAAGGGGATGACAGAGGATGAGATGGCTGGATGGCATCACTGACTTGATGGACGTGAGTCTGAGTGAACTTCGGGAGTAGGTGATGGACAGGGAGGCCTGGCGTGCTGCGATTCATGGGGTTGCAGAGTCAGACACAACTGAGCAACTGAACTGAACTCAACTGAAAGGTCCATCTAGTCAAAGCTATGGTTTTTCCAGTGGTCTTGTATGGATGTGAGAGTTGGACTTCAAAGAAAGCTGAGCACCGAAGAATTGATGCTTTTGAACTATGGTGTTGGAGAAGACTCTTGAGAGTCCTTTGGACAGCAAGGAGATCCAACCAGTCCACTCTAAAGGAGATCAGTCCTGACTATTCATTGGAAGCACTGATGCTGAAGCTGAAACTCCAGTACTTCGGCCATCTGAAGGGAAGAACTGACTCATTGAAAAAGACCCTGATGCTGGGAAAGAATGAAGGTGGGAGGAGAAGTGGATGACAGAGGATGAGATGGCAGGATGGCATCACTGACTCAATGGACATGGGTTTGAGTAAGCTCTGGGAGTTGGTGATGGACAGGGAAGCCTGGTGTGCTGCAGTCCATGGGGTCACAAAGAGTCAGACACGACTGAGCAACTGAACTGAACTGATGCAGTCTTTGCATTCTTGGTTTGAGAAAATTGGAAAAAAAAAATATTCCATGTAAAAATTAACTCAATTTCTCGAGGATATTCCTATGGTGACATCAGATTGAGACCATTTGATACCTGGACTTGGTGTCCTGGATGAGCTTTAGGAAATAATATGAGTTTGTTAAGGGCTTCTTAAATCATGAAAGAACTAATGTCCTGTAAAGTATATTTTACTACATTTCTACTCAGTGTAACTATTGCTCTCTTTATAGGACAAAAGGCAACTTTTTTAACAACAACAAGAAAAAGACTCCATTAACCAGAATATTCTGTTTTTCAGGAATTTTGGATAAAGAAAAAAGATAGCCTAATAGAATGTTAAAAATATAAACACTATTATTAATGACAGCTTACTGAGGCTGCAAAATGAAACCAGTATCTCTCTTTACTAAGGGCTTCAGCTGGAAACTTTGTGCCTTGAGCTGTGATCCTAGCAGCTATCTCTTGCTGAGCAAGCTTTCTGCATGAGAGCCTGCCTCCAAGTGAGCCATCAGAGTGGTTCAGAAACTGGTGGTGATGAATCCCCCACCATTGACCATCGTCTAAAAGATCCCCATTGGAACTATATGGAGGACTCCAGTGACTTTGCTTTGTCTCTCAGCTGCCCTTCCCTTCAAGTGACTTTCCCGCAGATTCAGGTCCCTGCTCATATTTAATGGGCCACAGGTGAGTTCATGACTGTCTTTGAAACTAAGGGAAAGTGTCACTTGGTGATACAATTCCATTATTTCTTCTGTGTTTGCAGATAGCGCTGCCCAGAACAGCTGTGGGTTAATCAATCTGCCATGTATGTGACCAGTCTCCTTTTCATCCTGGAGCCTGTGTAACCATCTGATGCTTCACAGGCCCAGAGCAAAGTATGTGTGCATAGGGTCAGCCCCATGGGAGACAGACTTGATGCCTCGCCCTTCTTGGGAATCCTTTCTTCCTGATTCCGAGGCAGCCAGTAACTTCAGGCAGAGTCTCTTGTGGATTTCCAAATGTCCTAGTGCAGTGCACCACTGCGTCTGCCCTCTTCTAAACCATCACTCGAAATAATCTCTTTTCTTCCCGTCACGTCCTGATTTCAATCAAGGTCCTAGGTCCTGAGCATAATTAAGTAAATCCTTGTAATGTAGAATGATTGTTAGGCTCAGACTCCACAGAACTACTTATGAAAACTGAACTCTAGTTAGTACCTTGTGCTAAGATACATATTCCTTAGTACAAGCCACTTGTTCTATGCCTATTTTGGAGCCCATCTAATGAGCTGCTCCAGTTTTGACCCCATTCTGTTGACTCACCAAGAGTAAAGTTCAGTGACAAAAGCCCATTTAGAAACTTGCCAATACATATTACAAGGGATTCAGAGTTGTTGTTTGGGTGGAAAATGGGTGGTTTAAGGACATTTTAATTTGTTTGCATATTGTTGTTGAGTTCTAGATAAGTAGGGACACTCTGTCTGCATTGGTTCAGCCTTCTACCTTTTAAAATATCGAAAACTTGAAAACTTCATATTTATAAAGTCACTTCCCCAAGGTCCTTTAAGGACTTCCTATTTTCCCCGGATCCTGTCCCAGCCCCCTCCTCAAACTCCCTAGGGTCCAGCAATTCAAGGGTTAATGCCTAGGCTGTCACAGTAGGGAGATTCAGAGGCCTTGCTCCAGCACTAGGATGGGTGTCTAGTCTAACTGGTCTGTGCCTACAGGGTACCAGTTTATCATAATGTCAGCTGATATGATCTTATATCCTTTTTTTCCCATGCTGCAAATATAGAATCAGCTCTGAGTTAGCTATATCAATGGCCAACTAATAATTTAAAATACAGGAAATCACATAAAATGCTTTTCCAGTTTACTTTGGAACACATCTTGTGATTTCCAGCAAGTTCAAAGTCTTATTATACTTTTATGCTCATAACAAAAGTAATAATACAAACTAAGTTATTATTTCCCAAATATCCAAGATAACCAGCATCCAAAGAAAGGGGAGAGGAAAAAAAAGTATTGGGCATTTTTCTAGGCCTGGCTTTATCTCATCAAATTCTCATGAAATCCCTCCAAGTATCACTCTTCCCATTGTACAGATGGCAACTGAATGCTCAAAGTCATATCATGACACAGATCTCAGCACTAGTACAAAGATGATCTACTGCATGTTCTCCAAAAAAAAAAAAAAGTGAGAAATAATGAGTGTGTCCATTTTATTTTAGGAAACTTAGATTGAGAAAGGTTAAGTAGCTTGCTTAGGACTACACACTAATAGGGAACAGATAGTAGGGGAGAACTGAGGTTTTCAAATTCCGTATCTTGGGAATATGATCTTTGCAGTTTCAAAATTGTACTACTTGAAAAATATACTCTTCTCAGACTGTCTGCCCTACTTTAAGACACCTCTTGGCTGCAGCAGGGTTCCTGTGTGCCTCCTCCTACTCTCCATCACCTTGGCATTAGTCCCCACAGCAGAGCTCATCAGAGCCTTACTGTATGTGTCCGTTTCAGAGACTGCCCACCCCACAGGGTGGCGGGTCAACACACACACACACACACACACACACACACATACACACACCCTTTCCTTCACTTCAGCAGGATTTTGATTAGCTGGGATGTTAGAAGATCTCAGAATCTTGCCTTTCATCTTAAAACGAGGTATCTATCATCTTTTGTTGCTCACAGCCTCCCCAGGGCAGAGTGGAGAGTTTAATATTTGCAGCTCTGAACGAGGAAGCCTGTTTTCACGAGTATGCAAACTCTTATTCTTCCCCTTTTCCGGGTAAACAAATCAACTTAATCATGAAAGGACACGCTAAGAAGAGAAGGTGGGGGTGGATAAAGAGTTGAGGAGAGACAGAGGCAAAGAGAAAGACTCCAAGCAGAAGGAAGAATGGATACTTCTTTCAGAAGCAAACTACTTCTGGCTGCATAATAAACCACCCACTGTTAGACTATTTAACTCTGTCCAGTCTCCAGGGCTCCCATCCAAATTACTTTCTCTCTCTCCTTCTATTGCCAGAGTCTTCCCCTCTCTAGCTACCCATCTCCATCCGTCCTCTTTCAAAGACTGCTAGGCGCTGCAGCATCAATATCTTTCTTCCTGGCGGCCTTGGGTTCTTAAGACCAATCTCTCTCTCTCACAGAAGCAGCTCATCCAGGGACTCCGGGAGCGAGAACTAATTGGCAAGGGCCATCCTCATTACCACCGAGAAAGCCCCAAACAAATGAAAATGCCAAGCTTGTATTAAAATAAAAAGCTGTTCCTGTAACTGTTTGTTCCACAATTACCATGCTATGCAGCTTTGGCAATGAATCTCCCTACTTCTATTTTTCTCTAGAAAAATCTGCTTTTTAGGAAGCAGTTACACATGTCATGATTTAGTAAATACAATTTGTCTGAGATGCAAACCAGTTATGTAGCTAGCATCCCCCAAAGAGAAGCATCTAGAATATTAACTCCAAAGGGGACATAATTGAGATTATCCTGTCAATCTTGGCTTTTTTAGGAGAGAAACTGAGGCACCAAAGGATTGAAGGATTCTCCCTGCTGCATGACACAGTTCAGTTGCTCAGTCATGTTCGACTCTTTGTGACCCCATGGTCTGCAGCAAGCCAGGCTTCCCTGTCCGTCACCAATTCCTGGAGCTTGCTCAAACTCACATCCATCAAGTTGGTAACGCCATCCAACCATCTCATCCTCTGTCATTCCCTCCTCTTCCTCCTGCCTTCAATCTTTCCCAGCATCAGGGTCTTTTCTTCTTCACATTAGGTGGTCAAAGTCAGTTACTGGTGATGCAAAGAGTAGAAATCTGATGTGCATTCTGGTCCAATGATCTGATCTCTCTCATTGTAAAATTTGAAGATAAAGTCAGAAAAGGTTTAATATTTAGAATAATGTGAAGCAGTCTTACATTTAAAATAAGCTCACAAGTATAAATATGTGACCATTTTTCAAATTCTGCTTTTCTTTCCCTTTCACCACACAGGCTTTGTATTAAGAAATAAAAGCTATTTTTCATGTAAATTTAGCAAACATTGAAAAGGAAATGTGCTGCCTCAGAAATCACATACAAAGTGGTCTAGTCAAGTCTGTGTGTCCAGAGTTATCCATTTTTCTAACTTATCTTGCCATTTTTTCTCTTCCATTACTATGGATAATTGTGTGTTGGCTAAATTAAAAAAAAAAAAAACTATGATAACTTTTAAAAGATGTTTTTACAGTTTCCCCAAAATATCCATCGGCACTTAACCATGGCCCCAAACATATGCTACTTAATTTTCTTCATTCTAGACTTGAACTTGGCTGTAACCAGATACTATCTTACTTCTGCCTTGTTCACATTTCACCCCCTTAGATTTTACTGACTTTTTTCTGCCACATACTTCCTAACTGTGAGTGCTCCCCAAGGCTGTGCTCTCAACCCCTCGGACAACAGAAATTTCACCTTGTTTCTTAGCTTTGCCTCTTTGAAAATAAATCATCATCTTCATATATTCCTCTTCCCCAAATTTAGTTCTTCATCATTACCCATGGTTCTTTCTCCTTTTTCACATATATGGTTAGTTAGTTATATAATCTGAACACTCTGCCTTCCATTTAATTTCTATTTAAGTCACCTTAAACATTTACTGCCCCATAGTTTGTGTAAAAAGACTGTGCTAAGCTCTAAGTGGCATAAAAAATGAGCAAGTTATATTCTTTCCACAAGTAGTTCGTTGTCAAGCAGGCATGTCCTCTCCAAAAAGGTAAACTGGAGTTGATAAAGTGTCTCTAGATATACTATGAGGAATAAGTGAATGAGTGTATATAGGCCTTAGTGTATAATTCCTGATAGTACACAACGTTTAATATTATTGACAAATCATTTCTTTGATCCTCTCCAGTCCTAAAACACTATGACAAAAATATAGAGAATACAAGGCTAAATGTGTTAAGAGCAATAGGAAACCTGGCAGACACTACTTTAAACTCGTGAGTAAACATCACCAGTGAGACTTCATTTATCTCGATATGATATATTGAGAAGGGCACATCACTTTTGTGATATTCTTGCCATAAATACATAACCTGAATCAAATCAGGAGAAAACATCAGAAAAGGCAGAAAAAATTTCTATAAAATAACTACTCAAAGTCTTCAAAGGCATCAAGGTCACGAAAAACAAAGACTGGCGAGCTATGCCTGGCTGGGGAAAATTAAAGGATTCCAGATGAAGACCCGCTAAAGGACATTGGCGGGACAATTGTTGGAATCTCAGTAAAGTCTGTAGATTAGTTAATGGTATTGGGTCAGTGCTAATATCAGTGCTCTGATATTATCATTATGCTCTGGCTATTTAAGTTATGATGTGGGGAAATTGGATGAACAGCGAACAAAATTCTTTGCACCATTTTTGCAACTTTGTTGCAAGTCTGAAGTGATTTCAAAATGCAAGGCTTTTGCCTGAAAAAACAGGAGCAATAGAAAATGCAGATGTAAGATAAAGGATAGAATTCTTCCTCAGTTTAGGGGTCAACAGGAGGGGAAGCAGATAGCAGAAGGATTCTGGAAGATAGAAATATCTGAGCTGAGATTTGAGACCACTGATTCAGGGGAATAATACTCTAGGCAATAAAGAATAGAAAAAACAACCACCCAAAAAAAAAAAAAAAGCAAAAAGCAAGGCCTATATCAGATATAAATAATCACGCTCCTTCAGAATTCAGTGAGAAGGAAATAGTGCAACAACTGCTGCCAGACTAGAATGTTCTTGGGTCTCTGTGGTCAGCTGAATAATGTGCTTCCCTGCAAAAATGTTCATATGTCAATCCCCAGACCTGTGACTATGTTACGACACATGGTATAAAAGACTTTGCGCATGTGATCAAGGTAAAGATCTTGAGATGGGGAGGTGAACCTGGATTAGCCAGGTGGGCTCAATATAATCACAAGGGGCCTTACAAAGAGGAGACAAGAAGACTAAGGCAGGAGGAGGAGTCGGGACAAAGGAAGCAGAGGTTGGAGTGAGATGCTTTGAAGATGGAGGAAGAGGCCATGAGCCCGTGAGGGCAGATGGCCTCTTGAAACTGGAAAAGACAAGAAACAGAGCCTCCCCTGATTCTTCCAGAAGGAATGTAGCCCTCCAGCATCTTTATTTTAGATTCCTGATGTCTAGAACTGCACGAAAATAAATCTCTGCTGGTTTAGCCACTAAGCCTGTGTGCATTTGTCCAAGTGGCGGTAGGGAATCAAGAGCGTCTCTGTCGCCTTACTTTGGGCCATTCCAGTTTCCTCTCCATCTCAGCTCTCATTATGGCCCCCTACTTGTTTCCATGCTTCTGTACTCCATTCTCCCCTTCCATAAAATGCCAGATTTATGGGTTTTTTTCAAGCCCTGGATTGATTATGTCATTCCTCAGAGGAAGCACTCAAGGATCCCCACCACCTTCTACAAACACACCCATACTGACTATCCTGGTATTTATGAATTTGGCCCCAACATACATTTTCAACCTTGTATTTCTCTGCAACATGAAATTTTCACACCAGATTTAGTCACAGTCTCTAGAGCTCTCCTCCTTTGCAGAATGCCAGTTTTGAAGGTCCAAGTGATATTTCCAGTCTCCATATCCTAGCCCACATTGACTTCTCACCCACTGAACTTCTACAGCCTTTATTGACTGTATCTTGAGACCCTCATGCCATCAGTTCTTAGTGTCCAGACCTGTCGCAAAAGGCCCCCAGCACTCATAAACGACCTCAATGCCTAAGAACTGAAACAAGGAAAAACCCCAGTGAATGGGATTGATTGCCATTTGAAAACATGATTTAGGATTTTATAAATATGTGCAAATCTGGGAGGCAGATTTAGTAAAGAGTCAAGTCAATGAAGGTGTATAAAAGAGAATTCTGGAAGCAAGACTCAAGCTAATAAAATAATGTTCCAGACAATGTGCTCTATATGTTGATGTAAGTCTGTGGTCATGTTTTCTAGGTTCAAATCCTGGATCTATTGCTGGGCAGTTTTATTACCACTGCTGAGACCACTACTGGTTAAAATGACTGACTGACCTTGCTCAGGATGTTATCATAAGCAAACCTTCTAACTATAGAATTTGATTTCACACATAGATCTTCCTACCAAGACAAACTTTACTAGCATGAACAATGGTTCCCACTGTAAATTTCTAAATCAGAATTTAGGTTCATCACACATCAGTCTCTTGTGAATCTATTAATAGTTATAAAGTCAGTCACTTAGCCTAAGTCCAAAAAAAAACTTAAATCAGGTGAAGGAGCTAAAGCAATTTGCTATACTGCTCTGACCAATGATAATAACTTTACTTGATTTGCATCCAAGTTGTTTAGGCTGGTTGTCTGTAATGATCAAAGGCACCAGATTATTGCTCAACTTTTAACTGGAATTTGCACAGATAGCCTCCTGGTGCACCTGGCATTGTCCCTGGAAGTGCTGGGCAGCTGCTCCACAGAAAACAATAACAGCTGCAAAGCTTAAATCATTTTATGTTTTAGTAAGATGACAACAACACGATATGCAAGCAGCAGGCGGGAAATTTCTTTTGCACAGTGCTTATTGAAAAGGCAGAATAGCAAAGAACCGTGCAATACAGTTGTGCGCTGTAAACAGCAGAGATAGAAGCCTCAGAAGAACTTGGTGATTCCCAGTTTCTCAGCATTGCCAAGAGTACGCTACCTTAGCACATACCTTGAATCCCCTAAATCTTGTGCCTAAATGGAGTGGAAGAGAATTAAGAAGCACTTTAAGTCTGACGACGGTTCCCGTCCCATTAACAGTCATGTTAATTAATGTGCCTATGAACACATCTTGATGGAGCCTTTCACTGAAATTCTCTCTTTGGTAAATGATGATAGAATCATAGAAAATCCCCAAACAAAACACATGTACCTAGCCAAAAAACAAAAAAAACAAAAAAAAAAATCTCAGGAAGAGGGAACCATGCCATGGTTATTTATATAATTCTCCTTACACTATAAGTAGTATGCCTCTGCAAATTAGTCTAACCAATCCTGAAATCAAACTCATAAAAATTCAGTCTTTGCATGGGAGGCTACTCAATTCAGAAACCTCTCAGATTTCTAGAAATTCAGAGACAGTGGAGGTTAACAAATGTGACAAGCTCTGTATCTGACCTTTAAATGGTTTTGATGAAGAAAAGGGCACTTGACTTGAGTAGGAGAAAGAAGTGTTCACTTTCATCAAGATATCTGGCAAGCTCTGGGCAAGCTCCTGTCAGAGGGCCTCAACTCCTGGATTTAAAAGCAAAGGTCTCTGTTTATATGTGACAAGCTCTGTATCTGACCTTTAAATGGTTTTGATGAAGAAAAGGGCACTTGACTTGAGTAGGAGAAAGAAGTGTTCACTTTCATCAAGATATCTGGCAAGCTCTGGGCAAGCTCCTGTCAGAGGGCCTCAACTCCTGGATTTAAAAGCAAAGGTCTCTGTTTAAATCCAAAAACCCCAGGCCACAGTGATACCTCTCCACAAATCAGCTAGATCCTTCCAAAAACCCCATCTCAAACTCTCTGATCAAACAGGCTATTACTTACTTGCTTAAAAATCACCAACAGATTCCCATGATCAGGATTCTAACATGGAATCCTAACACTTTCTTAGTGAGGTCTTTCATCTTTGACCTTTTGACTCTCCCCTCTTCTTTTTTAAAAAGCTTTCCTTAATAACATTTTTCCAATTATAAGGACTTTCCTAGTGGCTCAGATAGTAAAGGATCTGCCTGCAATGTGGGAGACCTGGGATCAATCCCTGGGTTGGGAGAGAAGAGAATGGCTACCCACTTCAGTATTCTTGCCTGGAAAGAGGAGCCTGGTGGGCTACGGGCCATGGGGTCACAGAGAGTGATTACCACTTTCACTTTCCAATTACAAAAGTAATACGTGGTTATTGTGTGTGCATGCTCAGTCGCTCAGTTATGTCTGACTCTGCAACCACAAGGACTGTAGGCCACCAGGCTCCTCTGTCTTTGGGATTTTGTTGGTAAGAATACAGGAGTGGGTTGCCATTTCCCTCTCCAGAGGATCTTCCTGACCCAGGAGTCAAAACTCATGTCTCTTGCATTGACAGGCGGATTCTTTACCAATGAGTCACCAGGGAAGCATGTGGTTATTATAGACACTATGAAATATAAAGAAGTATAAATATTTTAAAAAATCAACAACCAGAAATAATCATTATTATTCATGTTTCATTTTATTTCCTCACCGCTGCTTTTTACTTTGTGATTACATATTCTTCCCAGTCCCTTCTCTTTCTCCTTTTGTTCTTGTCTATATTAGACCTTTATTCTAAGTATATTTTCATGAACATTTTCAGCCCCATTACTTAGGAATTCATTAGAAGAGGATTATAATAAAACCATTTTAGGCTATAATTTATTAAAGCTGCAAGAGGATAATATATATTTTTTATGTTAGCCAACATTTCCTACTGTTTTCTTATCTTTCCTCTTCTCCCATTTATGCAAGAACATCTATTGCCTGGCAATATAGTTGTTAGATCAAAATCCGGGGGTGGGGGGGAGTCAACTTCTTGACTTTTGAGTTTCAAACACCCCAATCTATGAGGACCTCATTACATAAGCTTATACCATAAAGTCTGAATTGAGAAAATTAGTAGGACAACCAACCTCTCTTGGTTTGCCCAAGACTATTCTGGTTTTAAAAATGAGTCTCATGTCCTAAGAATACCTTCCAGGCCCCGGCAAATCAGACAGCTGGTCACCCTAGCAAAAGCCAGTTTCATTGCCTCTTATTTAGCTACATACTTGATAGCACTGGAGTGAAAGAGTCTTGGGAGCAAGAGTCCCTGAAGCAGGACCCTGTGACTTCCCAAGAGTCAAGCCCTAGAAGGGTTGATAGGATGGCAGGGGGGTTAAGGAATTTGAGAGGAGAACCTATCTTCTCTTTGTTCATTCATCATGACCAGAAAGCGGCCTAGGGGCCCAGAAATAGAGGGCTAAAACATTCTGATTGTTTGCATTTTTTTTTTCCCTCAAGAAATAGGAAATGAGAAAGTTAGGAAGTATGAAGAGAACTACAGAGAAAGTGACAGCGGAGGGAAAGGGGAGAGGGCGCTGAGCAGGAGCAGTAAGCACGGTGCAGCTAGTGTCCGTGATGAAGGCAGGCAGCCAGGCCAGTCAACACAACAAGACAAGAGCCTCCACCAGGGGCTAATGAGAAGGCCCTTGAAACGACTGGTCATGGGTACCCCAGAGCACAGTTGAAAAACCACTCATCTAGTTGCACCCATGCATCTTACAGATAATGAGACAGAGTGCCAGAGGAATGCAAACATACTCAAGATCATTCAGCAGTAGATTTAGAAATCAACATTCTAAATTCTCATGGTCTTTAATTATCTGAAATAATATAACCATTCTAGGACCTATTTATGAGTATAAAGAGAAATATTTCCAAAGTGTCAGAAACTATGTAGGGTCTTGAGACTTTCAGTTAAGGTCAGTTCAGTTCAGTCACTCAGTCGTGTCTGACTGTTTGCAACCCCATGGACTGCAGCATGCCAGGCCTGCNTTATCTGAAATAATATAACCATTCTAGGACCTATTTATGAGTATAAAGAGAAATATTTCCAAAGTGTCAGAAACTATGTAGGGTCTTGAGACTTTCAGTTAAGGTCAGTTCAGTTCAGTCACTCAGTCGTGTCTGACTGTTTGCAACCCCATGGACTGCAGCATGCCAGGCCTGCCTGTCCATTACCAATTCCCGGAGTTTACTCAAACTCATGTCCATTGAGTCGGTGATGCCATCCAACCATCTCATCCTCCGCCATCCCCCTCTCCTCCTGCCTTCAATCTTTCCCAGCATTAGAGTCTTTCAAATGAGTCAGTTCTTCACATCAGGCAGCCAAAGTAATGGAGTGTCAGCTTCAGCATCAGGCCTTCCAATGAATATTCAGGACCGATTTCCTTTAGGATGGACTGGTTGGATCTCCTTGCAGTCCAAGGGACTCTCAAGAGTCTTCTCCAACACCACAGTTCAAAAGCANCAGGCAGCCAAAGTAATGGAGTGTCAGCTTCAGCATCAGTCCTTCCAATGAATATTCAGGACCGATTTCCTTTAGGATGGACTGGTTGGATCTCCTTGCAGTCCAAGGGACTCTCAAGAGTCTTCTCCAACACCACAGTTCAAAAGCACCAATTCTTCTGCTCTCAGCTTTCTTTATAGTCCAACTCTCACATCCATACATAACCACAGGAAAAACAGCTTTGACTAGACAGACCTTTGTTGGCAAAGTGATGTCTTTGCTTTTTAATAAGCTGTCTAGGTTGGTCATAACTTTTCTTCCAAGGAGCAAGTGTCTTTTAATTTCATGGCTGCAGCCACTATCTGCAGTGATTTTGGAGCCCCCAAAAATAAAGTCAGCCACTGTTTCCATTGTTTCCCCATCTATTTGCCCTGAAATGATGGGACCAGATGTCATGATCTTCATTTTCTGAATGTTGAGTTTTACGCCAGTGTTTCACTCATTTCTTTCACTTTCATCAAGAGGCTCTTTAGTTAAGGGTGGTGTCATCTGCATAGCTGAGGTTATTGACATTTCTCCCGGCAATCTTGATTTCAGCTTTTCCAGCTTGTGCTCCATCCAGTCTGGCATTTGCATGATGTACTCTGCATATAAGTTAAATAAGCAGGGTGACAATACATAGCCTTGATGTACTCCTTTCCCAATTATGAACCAGTCTGTTGTTCCATGTCCAGTGCTAACTGTTGCTTCTTGACCTGCATACAGATTTCTCAGGAGGCAGATCAGGTGGTCTGGTATTCCCATCTCTTGAAGAATTTTCCACAGGTTTTTGTGATCCACACAGTCAAACGCTTTAGCAGAATCAATAAAGCAGAAGTAGATGTTTTTTTGGAACTCTCTTGCTTTTCCCAAGATGATCCAATGATCCAACGGATGTTGGCAATTTGATCTCTGGTTCCTTTGCCTTTTCTAAATTCAGCTTGAACATCTGGGAGTTCACTGTTCATGTACTGTTGAAGTCTGGCTTGGAGAATTTTGAGCATTACTTTGCTAGTGTGTGAGATGAGCGCAATTGTGTGGTAGTTTGAACATTCTTTGGCATTGCCTTTCTTTGGGATTGGAATGAAAACTGACCTTTTCCACTCCTGTGGCCACTGCTGAGTTTTCCAAATTTACTAGTATATTGAGTGCAGCACTTTCACAGCATCATCTTTCAGGATTTGAAAGAGCTCAACTGGAATTCCATCACCTCTACTAGCTTTATTCGTAGTGATGCTTCCTAAGGCCCACTTGACTTCACATTCCAAGACGTCTGGCTCTAGGTGGGTGATCACACCCTTGTGGTTATCTGGGTCATGAAGATCTTTTTTGTATAGTTCTTCTATGTATTTTTGTCACCTCTTCTTAATATCTTCTGCTTCTGTTAGGTCCATACCGTTTCTGTCCTTTTTTGTGCCAATATTTGCATGAAATGTTCCTTTGGTATCTCTAATTTGGTAACTCGTGATGGATGCCTGCAAATAAAATGGGCTGCATTTAGAGGACAGAAGCGCTGAGCTTGGGACTCACTGACTTTGTAGTAAGCAGAAAGAAATCTAGCCTTGCTTCTAGGGAAGACAGTACCCGATAGCTCAAGACTGCTTGCTGCAACCACAAGTCTGATAAATGGGCTAGTAAAGAGTAGAAAGGGCCTTGCAGTCTTGGTGTACCTGGCGAGAATGTGCAGGAACACTCGGAACCCATGACAGACTGGCCCTCCCAGTAGCTATCCTTTAAACCAGAGGGAGGAACTTCCCTGGTGGTCCAGTGGCTAGGACACCATGCTCCCAATGCAGGGGGCCCAGCTCCCTGGTCAGGGAACTAGATTCCATGGGCCACAGCTAAAGATTCTGTGTGCCTCAATGAAGACTGAAGGTTCTCTGTGCCCCAACTAAGACTGGCACAGCCAAATAAATAGATATTAAAAAAACCAAACCAGATGGAGAAACAAACTGAATTAGTTATAAGACATCATACTGCCCATCAGTTTTCCCAGTCCTTCAATGCCTGAAATGTGACTCCCCACATTATAGGAAATAAAATGTTTTCCAAACACTGCAGTAGTTTCCAAATACTTTATGTACTTCTGCAACCACTTATTCTATGTATCAGTGTTAAAGTATGGTTGTCACGTGAGTGATAGTACATGGGCACCAAACAGAACAAAAGCAGGCTATGTACAAGTATCACGCCATCTCACCAGCTGCTAAAGTCTACTGAGACAACCACACGCATGCCTGAGTTAGAGTCCAGGAAGCTGAACACCAAGAATTTGCTGGAGTACGTAAAAAATGGACAGCATATGCCGAGGGATGAGGCAGACATGTGAATATATGTCAGTGATCACAGTCCTGGTCTGTTTGATGTAATTCAATTGGAACTCAGCCCAGAAAATAGTTTTATGACTCTCCCCAAATCCAGCTATTGTTCTCCCCAATTTCAAATGAATGTGAGGAAACCTGTTTGCATAGAAATGAGCTCGTTTGGGAGGCCAAGGTAAAGTATAGCTTTCAACTGAAAGGAATTTTCTAGGGAGCAGCTGTTTGAGAAAGGTCAAAGAATTCTTTCAATTAAAAGAAAAAGGAAAAATAATTTTAGAGGATGTTTTTGTAGTCTTGAGGAAGTATTATGAGTGACTGAGGCTCTGGGGACAACACGGTGGCACTTAAGATGCTTCTTTTACATATTGTCAGTGGAGTCTGTCTCTCCAGGAGGTAAGATATAATTGACAGTGTGAAAAATTTCCCAAAGAAATTATGTGATTTTTGCTCTCATTTGGGAGAGACACTAAGGCTCATGCATGGCTCACAGCCACTCAATCAGCTGCTTGCAATCCCAGAAAACCTCAAGGAGAAAGTTCTTGCTTACTTTTCTCTCATCCTGTAAAGGAAAATTATTTTATAATTTGTTTCTTGGGAGTTATGCTCAACAGTGTTTTCCTCATGGCCTTAGACCATCCCAATGAGAAAGGCACCAATGACTTAGCCTGGTGAGTGGAAAAAACAAGGTACAAAAATGAAGCACTGTGAGAATTCACCAAGTTGTGTGGGAGAACGATATCTGAGCCCTGATCTGCCAAGCTATGTTAATTTCAATTATCTGGACAATCGTCTCCTGTCTCTACTTCATACACCCGGAACCACTTAGTCAGTAGAGAGAGAGCCAAGAAGTAAAGTATGTCTCAAATCATTATACCCTTGCCACCAACCCATCACCAGTCCTAAAATTAAAAAAGAAAATCAGTGACATTGGGGTGCATGTATCCTTTTGAATTTTGAATGGATAAAAAAGATGTGGTGTATATATACAATAAAATGTTACTCAGCCATTAAAAAGAATGAAATAATGCCATCTGAGGTAACATGTGTGAACCTGGAGATTATCATTCTAAGTGAAGTAAGTCGGACAGGGGAACATAAACATTCTATGATAATGCTTATATGCAGAAGCTTAAGAAAATATTGTTGTTTAGCCACTAAGCTGTGTCCAGCATTTTTGTGATGCTATGGATGACGGTAGCCTGCCAGTCTCCTCTGTCAATGAGATTTCCCAGGCAAGAATACTGGAGCGAGTTGCCATTTACTTCCCCAGGGGATCTTCCCAACTGAAGGACTGAATTTATGTCTCCTGCAGGTGAACTCATTATCAGTGAGCCAGCTGGGAAGACCCTCAAAATGATACAAACGAATTTATTTAAGAAACAGACTCACTGACTTAGAGAATAAACTTATGGTTACTAGGGGGAAGGGTATGGGGGATAGATTGGGAGTTTGAGATTGACATATACACACTGCTATACTTAAGACAGATAATCAACAAAGACCTACTGCACAGCACAAGGAACTCTACACAATACTCTCCTTTCTCCAGGGGATCTTCCCAACCCAGGGATTGAACATGGGTCTCCTGCACTGTAGGCAGATTCTTTTTGTTTTTTAACTGAAGGATAATTGCTTTACAGAACTCTGTTGTTTTCTGTCAAACCTCAACATGAATCAGCCATAGGTATACATGAGTTCCCCTTTCTCCTGAACGCATCTCCCATCGCCCTCCCCATCCCACCCTTCCAGGTTGACATAGAACCCCTGTTTGAGTTTCCTGAGCCAAACAGCAAATTCCCCTCAGCCATTTATTTTACCAAATTCAGACTTAAATTGAAGAAAGTAGGGAAAACCGCTAGACCGTTCAGGTATGACCTAAATCAAATCCCTTATGATTATACAGTGGAAGTGAGAAATAGATTTAAGGGACTAGATCTGATAGATAGAGTGCCTGATGAACTATGGAATGAGGTTCGTGACATTGTACAGGAGACAGGGATCAAGACCATCCCCATGGAAAAGAAATGCAAAAAAGCAAAATGGCTGTCTGGGGAGACCTTACAAATAGCTGTGAAAAGAAGAGAGGCGAAAAGCAAAGGAGAAAAGGAAAGATATAAGCATCTGAATGCAGAGTTCCAAAGAATAGCAAGAAGAGATAAGAAAGCCTTCTTCAGCGATCAATGCAAAGAAATAGAGGAAAACAACAGAATGGGAAAGACTAGAGATCTCTTCAAGAAAATTAGAGATACCAAGGGAACATTTCATGCAAAGATGGGCTCGATAAAGGACAGAAATGGTATGGACCTAACAGAAGCAGAAGATATTAAGAAGAGGTGGCAAGAATACACAGAAGAACTGTACAAAAAAGATCTTCACGACCCAGATAATCATGAGGATGTGATCACTAATCTAGAGCCAGACATCTTGGAATGTGAAGTCAAGTGGGCCTTAGAAAGCATCACTAAGAACAAAGCTAGTGGAGGTGATGGAATTCCAGTTGAGCTGTTTCAAATCCTGAAAGATGATGCTGTGAAAGTGCTGCACTCAATATGCCAGCAAATTTGGAAAACTCAGCAGTGGCCACAGGACTGGAAAAGGTCAGTTTTCATTCCAATTCCAAAGAAAGGCAATGCCAAAGAATGCTCAAACTACCGCACAATTGCACTCATCTCACACGCTAGTAAAGTAATGCTCAAAATTCTCCAAGCCAGGCTTCAGCAATATGTGAACCGTGAACTCCCTGATGTTCAAGCTGGTTTTAGAACAGGCAGAGGAACCAGAGATCAAATTGCCAACATCCGCTGGATCATGGAAAAAGCAAGAGAGTTCCAGAAAAACATCTATTTCTGCTTTATTGACTATGCCAAAGCCTTTGACTGTGTGGATCACAATAAACTGTGGAAAATTCTGAAAGAGATGGGAATACCAGACCACCTAACCTGCCTCTTGAGAAATCTGTATGCAGGTCAGGAAGCAACAGTTAGAACTGGACATGGAACAACAGACTGGTTCCAAATAGGAAAAGGAGTACGTCAAGGCTGTATATTGTCTCCCTGCTTATTTAACTTATATGCAGAGTACATCATGAGAAACGCTGGACTGGAAGAAACACAAGCTGGAATCAAGATTGCCGGGAGAAATATCAATAACCTCAGATATGCTGATGACACCACCCTTATGGCAGAAAGTGAGGAGGAGCTAAAAAGCCTCTTGATGAAAGTGAAGGAGGAGAGCGAAAAAGTTGGCTTAAAGCTCAACATTCAGAAAACGAAGATCATGGCATCCGGTCCCATCACTTCATGGGAAATAGATGGGGAAACAGTGGAAACAGTGTCAGACTTTATTTTTTTGGGCTCCAAAATCACTGCAGATGGTGACTGCAGCCATGAAATTAAAAGACGCTTACTCCTTGGAAGAAAAGTTATGACCAACCTGGATAGTATATTCAAAAGCAGAGACATTACTTTGCCGACTAAGGTCCGCCTAGTCAAGGCTATGGTTTTTCCTGTGGTCATGTATGGATGTGAAAGTTGGACTGTGAAGAAAGCTGAGCGCCGAAGAATCGATGCTTTTGAACTGTGGTGTTGGAGAAGACTCTTGAGAGTCCCTTGGACTGCAAGGAGATCCAACCAGTCCATTCTGAAGGAGATCAACCCTGGGATTTCTTTGGAAGGAATGATGCTAAAGCTGAAACTCCAGTACTTTGGCCACCTCATGCAAAGAGTTGACTCATTGGAAAAGACTCTGATGCTGGGAGGGATTGGGGGCAAGAGGAGAAGGGGACGACTGAGGATGAGATGGCTGGATGGCATCACGGACTCGATGGACATGAGTCTGAGTGAACTCTGAGAGATGGTAATGAACAGGGAGGCCTGGCGTGCTGCGATTCATAGGGTCACAAAGAGTCGGACATGACTGAGTGACTGAACTGAGTGCAAATTTCAATGTTACTCTAACCATACATCTCAACCTCTCTTCCCCTCTCTCCATGTCCAAAAGTTTATTTTCTATGTCTGTTTCTCCACTGCTGCCCTGTGAATAAATTCTTCAGTACCATTTTTCTAGATTCTGTATATATACATTAGAATATGATATTTATCTTTCTCTTTCTGACTCACTTCACCCTATATAATAGGTTCTAGGATCATCCACCTCATTAGAATGGACTCAAAGGTGTTCCTTTTTGTGGCTGAGTAATATTCCACTGTGTATTTGTACCAAAACTTCTTTATTGATTCATCTGTTGATGGACATCTAAGTTGCTTCCATGTTCTAACTATTGTAAATAGTGCTGTAATGAACAATGGGATACATGTGTCTTTTTCAATTTTGGTTTCATCAGTGTATATGCCTAGGAGTGGGATTCCTGGGTCATATGGTGGTTTTATTTTTGTTTTTTTAAGGAATCTCCATACCGTCTTCCATAGTGGCTGCATCAATTTACATTCCCACCAACAGTGCAAGAGCATTCCCTTTTATACTCACCCTCTTTAGCACTTATTATCTGTAGACTTTTTGATGATGGCTATTCTGACCAGTGTGAGGTGATATCTCATTGTAGTCTTGATGTGCATTTCTCTAATAATGAGCAATGCTGAGCATCTTTTCACATTTGTTAGCCAGCATATGTCTTTGGAGAAATGTCTGTTTAGGTCTTTTTCCCACTTTTCGATGGGGTTGCTTCTCTGGTATTGAGTTGTATGAGCTGCTTGTATATTTTGGAAATGAATCCTTTGTCAGTTGTTTCATTTACTATTGTTTTCTCCCATTCTGCAGGTTCTCTTTTCACCTTGCTTATAGTTTCCTTTGTTACGGAAAAGTTTTTAAGTTTAATCAGATCCAACTTGTTTAATTTTGTTTTTATTTCCATTACTCTAGGAGGTGGGTCATAGAAGATCTTGCTTTGATTTATGTAATCGAGTATTCTGCCTATGTTTTCCTTTAAGAGTTTTATAGTTTCTGGTCATACATTTAGGCCTTTAATCTATTTTGAGTTTATCTTTGTGTGTGGTGTTAGAAAGTGTTCTAATTTCATTCTTTTACATGTAGCTGTCCAGTTTTCCCAGAACCATTATTGAAGAGGCTGTCTTTGCCCCATTGTATATTCTTGCCTCCATTGCCAAAAATAAGGTACCCATAGGTGCATGGGTTTATTTCTGGGCTTTCTATATTGTTCTATTGGTCTGTGTTTCTGTTTTTGTGCCAGTACCATACTGTCTTAATAACTATAGCTTTGTAGTATAATCTGAAGTCAGGAAGGTTGGTTCCTGTAGTTCCATTCTTCTTTCTCAAGACTGCTTTGGCCATTAAGGGTCTTTTGTGTTTTCATATGAATTGTGAAATTTTTTATTCTAGTTCTATGAAAAATGTCATTGGTAATTTGATAGGGTTAACAATGAATCTCTGGATTGCATTTGGTAATATAGTCATTTTCACAATATTGATTCTTCCTGCCCAGGAACATGGAATCTCTCTCCATCTGTTTATGTTG
>SJYX01004198.1:61268-126181 GCA_006410675.1 Oreotragus oreotragus | reverse complement strand
TGGAAAAGACTCTGATGCTGGGAGGGATTGGGGGCAGGAGGAGAAGGGGACGACAGAGGATGAGATGGCTGGATGGCATCACAGACTCGATGGACGTGGGTCTGAGTGAACTCCAGGAGTTGGTGATGGACAGGGAGGCCTGGCGTGCTGCGATTCATGGGGTCACAAAGAGTCGGACACGACTGAGCAACTGTACTGAAGTGAAGATTGGTCCAGTGGTTTGGGCGAGATTTGTGCTGGTTTTTTTTTTTTTTTTTTTGAGCTTCCATTTTACTTTATTTTGCTTTACAGTACTCTATTGGTTTTGGCATACATTGACATGAATCTGCCATGGGTGCTGGGTTTTTTGTTTGGTTTTCCTCCGATAGGCAAGGCTGAGTGAGGTGGTAATCCTGTCTGCTGATGATTGTGTTTGTATTTGTGTTTTGTTTGTTGTTTAGATGAGGGTTCCTGCATAGGGTGCTACTGGTGGTTGGGTGATGCTGGGTCTTATGTTCCGGTGGTTTCCTCTGTGGGAGCTCTCACTATCTGATACTCCCTAGGGTTAGTTCTCTGGTAGTCTAGGGTCTTGGAGTCAGTGCTCCCATTCCAAAGGCTCAGGGCTTGATCTCTGGTCAGGAACGAAGATTCCACCAGTGGTTTGTTATGGCATTAGGTGAGATTAAAACAAATACACAAATGCGGGAAACCAAAGATGGACCCCAAGCAAATGGCAGTTATAAAATCAGACAAATAATAATTAAAATAATGGAATATACATATACATACATAAGCAAAGTCAAAACAGTCCAACTAAAATAGAGTAGATTGACCTGGCGAACAAAGGAAATCAAGAATTATATTTACCAGTGAAGAACAAAACTAACTAAAGCACAAACACAAACTGGAAAACAAAACTAAAGCAAGGTTCCAACGGGGGAATAAAGCAATGAAAAAGAAAAAAAAACTAACATATATTGAGAGGAAAGGATAGAAAGAAAAGCAGAACAGATATGCAAAGTTAGATGTAGATGAAGAAGATTTATATCCATTAAATACTAACTGCAAGGGGAAAAGAACAATAGGAAAAGCAAACAAAAGAATAAATGTAGAAAAACTAATAGGTTTAAAAAATTAAGATTAAAAAAATAAAGGAAAACTCCACAGAACTGCAAAAGCCCAATGTTGAGGCAGAGGTTTATATAAAAACAATAAAAAAATGTAACTGAGGAAAAAAAAAAACCCTCAAAAGCTAAATTAGATTTCATAGTGCCAATAAAATTGACAACTACAACAGAGGTGGGGACGGGGAAGAAAAAAAGAAAAAGAAAAAAATCCAAAAGAATCTACAGAACAAGTCAAAACATACGAATAATAAGTATTTTTCTTGAGTCACTGTTGTCCGAGTCCTTTCCCTCGCTGGGAGTCACAGTCCACCTCACTTCCCTAGGATGCCCTCCAACACTGTGCTGATCTCTGGACCTGTTATGGGGGCAGCTCAGATTCTAATCTGGTCCTACTCCTGTGTGTTCTTGCCTCCAATGACCACAGCTATCAGAACTGGTGTGTTTTCTTTTGTGGGAGTTCTCAATGTCCTTTTTTATATTCCGTAGACACAGAATTTACCTAGTTGATCATGTGGATTTAATCTGCAGCTTGTACAGCTGGTGGGAAGGTTTTTGAGTCTTCTTCTTTAGCCACATTGCCCCTGGGTTTCAATTATGGTTTTATTTCCACCTCTAAATGTGGGTCATTCACTGGGGTTTAGCTTCTGAAGTTGCCCTGGAGGACTTGGGTTTGCCCCTGTGAGGGCCAGGTGTGAAGGTAGTGCACCTGCTTGGGTCTCAGGGGTTCTGGCAGCACCAGGTACTCAGGGGGTGTTGGCGGTTAGGTTAGCAGGAAATACAGTGCTCTGGAAGGGTATGGCAACCAGTAATGGCCAATATGCTCCAGTATTCTTGCCTGGAGAACTCCCCTGACAGAGAAGCCTGGCGAGCTACAGTCTACAGGGTCACAAAGAGCTGCACACGACTGAAGTGACCCTGTGTAAATAGAAGCAAGACTGTTTTTGCCTGTGGCAGTTTTGCCCCAGTGACAGTTGAGCATGAAGTTGGTACAGCTGCTTGACTTGCAGGGACCCATGTGGTGCCAAGTGTGCAGGGACACAGACTGCCTCCACTGCAGGAGTTATGGCCCTTTCAGAGTCTTTTTCCGCACCTCTTGTAGCTGGAGATCAGAAGGCCTCTTTGACCAGTCTTTTTCTGTAGCTCCAACGTTTCAGGCACTTGGAGGGCTCCCTCGCCTGGAGTCCTTCTCTATTGTTTGGCAGGTCAGGCACATAGATGGGGCCCCCCCTGGCTGGGATCCTACTCTGTAGATTGGTGCATCAGGCACTTAAAGGGGCACCCTGAGTGGGGTCCTACTCTGTAGTTCAGTGCATCATGCATTTGATGGGTCATCCTCTCTATTGTTTAGGTGAGGGGAGAGAGAGGCTGTGGTGATGGCTCCACCCTCCACGCATGACTCAGCAGTATTGCCTTGCTTCCATGGCTGCCTAGCTTTCCTCCACAGGCATTTCCCACTACAATCTCCTCCCTCACATCCCCTCGATCCGTTCCTCTGCAGTCCACAGCAGCCCTCACCTTGGGATTACTCCAGAATCCCTAAACTCCAGTTCCCAGCTTCTGCACCTTCCAGGGGACCTGTGTCCCTGTCTGGGGTATGTATATCTGCAACAAGGACTGTCTGATTCTCATTCTGGCTAGGCTGCCACAGATCAGCTGTTTCACTCTCAGCCTTAAATGTTTCTCCTCTGACTCAGACAATTGCCCCGATGTGGGGATTGGACCCCTGCTTCAGTTCTCCCACTGGTCAAGGAGAGGTCCAGTCTTACTAACATTCCTATTTTCCCCACTAGTTCCTTAGTCCCCCCGAGTTTTGCGTGGTTCTATATATTCTTTTCCACTGGCCAGGTACTCCTGTCCGCTCTCAGCTTGTGTTCTGCAAGCACTTCTGTGTCTGAAGGTGTATTCCATGGCGAGAAATGTACTCTACATCCACCTACTCCCTTGCCATCTTTAAATCTGCAGGCAGACTATTTATCATCTGAGCCATCAGGGAAACCCAAATACATGTATATGTATAACTGAATCACTTTGCTGCACTCCTGAAACTAATAGCATTTTAATCAATTATACTCCAATATAAAATAAAAAATTTTTAAAGGGATAGGCACCATGTGAGGCATTTTCACACACTGTATCATTTTATTCCTTAATAGCCCTATGGGATGGCATGTAATTTCTGTCTTACAGTTGAAAAACCAAAAGAACCTACCATACTTCATGAACTCGTCTGTATTGTTCAGTCAGAAAAGCTGAAAGGGAACTACTAATTTCAGAATGCATATTTATACTTTTTGGTTTAGAACTGGTTTTTATATTAAATTACATATAGCACCGGAAGTGAGACTGTAATCTTATTAGTATGGATGAGTTCTAAAGATCTTAACTAGCTCTGGTCAATTGCAAAGTATGGTAATATTTCAGTGTCTGTGGCAGCCGTAACAAATTATCACCAATTTGAGGAGCCTAAAACCACAGGCACTTATTCCAAAGCAGTTCTGGAGGCCAGAAGTCTGAAATCATGGTGTCAGAAGGGCTGCACTCTTCTGGAGGTCCAGGAGAGAACCCTTCCCTGCCTCTTCCAGGAAGTGCTCATGGCTTCAGGTGCTCCTTGGCTTGTGGTTGCATCGCTCTCATCTCTGCTGCCATCTTCACACAGCCTTCTGCTCTTTGTCTGTGGCTTCTTTTCCATTCTTATTAAGGATATTTTTCACTGACCCAGGTAGTCCAGGATGATCTCATCACAAGATCCTTAATAAGGTCACCGTCAGGTTCTATGGGCTAGGACACGGACATATCGTTTGGACATCTATCATTCAACTCACTACACAGAGGGTTAGACAAGAAAATTTTAAAGTCTCCTGTTTTTGGATTAATAGTATTTGCAAATAACTAACAAAAACAATCTAAAAACGCAGTAAGTCATGTAAACAAAAACTCCCTGAGGACAAAGGTTTGTGTTTCTTGTTTTGATTTTCACTGCCTTGTACATACTATGTGCTCAATAAACAAAGCTGAATGAAGTCACTCACAGATCATATATCAATGTGTGGTAGGGTAGGGATCATTATAAAAAAGGAAGCATTTGAGCTAGCCTTCATTGATGAATTATTTATTGCTTCTGAACAAAAAGCAATGAAGCAAGCAAGATAGGATTGTCAAGTCTCAGTGCCCAGACTAAGAGACCAACTAGAAAGGACCAGGATAGGTGGAGAGATTGGCTTGGTTGTAAAGTTTGTCCCCAAGAGATGATGTCAGAAGTCAAGATTTTAAAGTCCAGAGAGGCATGGCGGAAATCAGCCTTGTTTTCACTCCTGTGGGTCGACTGTAGTATGATTCTTTCAAGTGAAAGTACCAAGATAAGTTAGGAGTGATACTGTACACAGGTTAATTTTTGCAGATTTAGACTGCAACCAGAGGTTGTGAGAGCCCTTTAGAGAAGAACCTCTCCAGAATTAGGAAGCATCAAGATCTCAGTCAAGAGGACTGGAACCCAGGGCTAGGATACATTCATAACCTGGTAATAACTACAGTGCTATAAAGAAATGCATATGGAGTCCCAATTTTGCATACTGGAGAAATACAGTATGATTTAAGAAAAGTCTGTGCCTTAATGGGCATGCATACCTACAAGTTACCACAATATACCACTCAAGTGGGGTTATATTATTTTATAGCCTGTTCTGCCCAGGATCTTAACTTAGGCTGTGAATGAGCTGAGCCCTCAGAAGATGGCCCTCCATGTCTCCTGGAAGTACATGCCAGTCAGAGAAAACACAGGATAAAATGCACAGAACCAGGGAAAAACAAAACTTGTTTGAAAAGTGGTAGATACCGCATGGCCAGTAGTTTGGAAAATGAAATCATAAAGTTCGGCAGGGGTCCAGTTGTGGACAGGGAAATGAGAACTAACATTTTACTTACATATTTCAAGTCATTTAATTTCATTGCAACCTTTGAGACTTCCCTCGGAGAATAAGAAACTAAAGATTAGTTGGATTAGGTAACTTGTTAGGGTTAATCAATGGAGCAGATGTGATTCCAGTTGACTTCAAAGAACAGACACTTTCCATGGGATGTGAGATTAGACCGGCATTTTCCCTTCAGAAAGTGAAAAAGACCCCCTAGATAAATACAATGAACAGTACAATACTGTACTTGTATATGCTTTGATATACAAAAGTCAAANCCCGAGTTTTGCGTGGTTCTATATATTCTTTTCCACTGGCCAGGTACTCCTGTCCGCTCTCAGCTTGTGTTCTGCAAGCACTTCTGTGTCTGAAGGTGTATTCCATGGCGAGAAATGTACTCTACATCCACCTACTCCCTTGCCATCTTTAAATCTGCAGGCAGACTATTTATCATCTGAGCCATCAGGGAAACCCAAATACATGTATATGTATAACTGAATCACTTTGCTGCACTCCTGAAACTAATAGCATTTTAATCAATTATACTCCAATATAAAATAAAAAATTTTTAAAGGGATAGGCACCATGTGAGGCATTTTCACACACTGTATCATTTTATTCCTTAATAGCCCTATGGGATGGCATGTAATTTCTGTCTTACAGTTGAAAAACCAAAAGAACCTACCATACTTCATGAACTCGTCTGTATTGTTCAGTCAGAAAAGCTGAAAGGGAACTACTAATTTCAGAATGCATATTTATACTTTTTGGTTTAGAACTGGTTTTTATATTAAATTACATATAGCACCGGAAGTGAGACTGTAATCTTATTAGTATGGATGAGTTCTAAAGATCTTAACTAGCTCTGGTCAATTGCAAAGTATGGTAATATTTCAGTGTCTGTGGCAGCCGTAACAAATTATCACCAATTTGAGGAGCCTAAAACCACAGGCACTTATTCCAAAGCAGTTCTGGAGGCCAGAAGTCTGAAATCATGGTGTCAGAAGGGCTGCACTCTTCTGGAGGTCCAGGAGAGAACCCTTCCCTGCCTCTTCCAGGAAGTGCTCATGGCTTCAGGTGCTCCTTGGCTTGTGGTTGCATCGCTCTCATCTCTGCTGCCATCTTCACACAGCCTTCTGCTCTTTGTCTGTGGCTTCTTTTCCATTCTTATTAAGGATATTTTTCACTGACCCAGGTAGTCCAGGATGATCTCATCACAAGATCCTTAATAAGATCACCATCAGGTTCTATGGGCTAGGACAGGGACATATCGTTTGGACATCTATCATTCAACTCACTACACAGAGGGTTAGACAAGAAAATTTTAAAGTCTCCTGTTTTTGGATTAATAGTATTTGCAAATAACTAACAAAAACAATCTAAAAACGCAGTAAGTCATGTAAACAAAAACTCCCTGAGGACAAAGGTTTGTGTTTCTTGTTTTGATTTTCACTGCCTTGTACATACTATGTGCTCAATAAACAAAGCTGAATGAAGTCACTCACAGATCATATATCAATGTGTGGTAGGGTAGGGATCATTATAAAAAAGGAAGCATTTGAGCTAGCCTTCATTGATGAATTATTTATTGCTTCTGAACAAAAAGCAATGAAGCAAGCAAGATAGGATTGTCAAGTCTCAGTGCCCAGACTAAGAGACCAACTAGAAAGGACCAGGATAGGTGGAGAGATTGGCTTGGTTGTAAAGTTTGTCCCCAAGAGATGATGTCAGAAGTCAAGATTTTAAAGTCCAGAGAGGCATGGCGGAAATCAGCCTTGTTTTCACTCCTGTGGGTCGACTGTAGTATGATTCTTTCAAGTGAAAGTACCAAGATAAGTTAGGAGTGATACTGTACACAGGTTAATTTTTGCAGATTTAGACTGCAACCAGAGGTTGTGAGAGCCCTTTAGAGAAGAACCTCTCCAGAATTAGGAAGCATCAAGATCTCAGTCAAGAGGACTGGAACCCAGGGCTAGGATACATTCATAACCTGGTAATAACTACAGTGCTATAAAGAAATGCATATGGAGTCCCAATTTTGCATACTGGAGAAATACAGTATGATTTAAGAAAAGTCTGTGCCTTAATGGGCATGCATACCTACAAGTTACCACAATATACCACTCAAGTGGGGTTATATTATTTTATAGCCTGTTCTGCCCAGGATCTTAACTTAGGCTGTGAATGAGCTGAGCCCTCAGAAGATGGCCCTCCATGTCTCCTGGAAGTACATGCCAGTCAGAGAAAACACAGGATAAAATGCACAGAACCAGGGAAAAACAAAACTTGTTTGAAAAGTGGTAGATACCGCATGGCCAGTAGTTTGGAAAATGAAATCATAAAGTTCGGCAGGGGTCCAGTTGTGGACAGGGAAATGAGAACTAACATTTTACTTACATATTTCAAGTCATTTAATTTCATTGCAACCTTTGAGACTTCCCTCGGAGAATAAGAAACTAAAGATTAGTTGGATTAGGTAACTTGTTAGGGTTAATCAATGGAGCAGATGTGATTCCAGTTGACTTCAAAGAACAGACACTTTGCATGGGATGTGAGACTAGACCGGCATTTTCCCTTCAGAAAGTGAAAAAGACCCCCTAGATAAATACAATGAACAGTACAATACTGTACTTGTATATGCTTTGATATACAAAAGTCAAATGATATACAAATATCAGTATGTTTTGATAACTGCAAAGATCCCGGTACAAGAAGATAAGTCCTGCACATGGATAAAAACAGGAGTAACATACAAAGTTATATTGGCTGAAGTCTATACTGTACTTGTCCCAGAGGTCCAAGTGATATATTTAAGCACATAGACTTTAATTAAAAAAAAAAAATTACTGTAATGGACTTAGGAGATAACATGGAAGAAAAAAGGTGACACTTAAAAGGACTCAAGACATTTAAGCCTCATTCTTGTCTTGGAAAAATCACAGTTTGATTTTATTCCCTCTTAACAAACAGAGAAAGACGTTAAAATATCAGAAAATTCAACATTTTAAATTTTGAATTGCATGAAGGTCATTTACAAAGCCATTCTATTTCCCAAATATGAGAATTCAACACTTTAAATTTCAAATTGCATGAGCATCATTTATTAATTCTCCTGCTTATCAAAATGGTTTTATGATCTATGAATGACATAGAGATGGTAGAATTTTCAAATAAAAGTTGCCGTATCAATTGAAAATACTCAAAGTACCTTCATCTATTGAAATAAAGCATAGCAGTGAGGTGTTCTATAGTACAGAAATGTGGATTTTAATTTAAAAATTGAAACCTGTTTTTATAGCTTTATTTTTTTCTAGTGTCAGCTGTAGAGAGAGAAAGATGGCAGCTAGTAAGCAGCTTGCAGTTCAGTTGATTCATATATTTTAATCATTAACATATAGAATTATCACAGAGCCTGAAATATGAATATCAAACACCATTTTCCAGACTCCAAGGAGAAATCTCACTGAGTAAAGCACAAAAATGGACCTGATCTAGAAGAGCAAAGTCCAATAAGAAGCAAGAAAATGCTGGTTGGAAGGATGAGTACTGGAGTCAGACTTTCCTGAGTTTGAATTTCAGCTCTGCTACTTATTAGTGTGTCTTCAATTTCCCTAAGTCTTATATTCCCTTATCTGTAAATTGAGGACAGTTACTCCTATCCCAGAGAGTTGCTTTAATATATCAGGACTACTGGTGGTAGTAGACTTCATATTCCAATGCAGGGGGAGTGGGTTCAATTGCTGGTGGGGGAGCTAGGATCCCACATGCCTCATGGCCAAAAAGCCAGAACATAAAAAACAAAAACAATATTACAACAAATTCAATAAGGACTTCAAAAATGGTCCATTTCAAAAAAAGACCTTTAAAATAATAATAAGATATCATTATACACAAAATGCTTAGTAAAGTGCTGGGTTATTTTAAGAGACTAATAATGGGCACTGTTATGGTTACATGAGGTTTTTTCCTCTCTCTTTCATTGTGTTTCTGTCTTTGGAGATGCAGGGTATTTGCAAAAGTTGCCAATCACACTCTTACTGGATACCTCTAAGCAAGTTTTCTTTGTTCTAAAGAAATCAATACAACATCCTCTATCCCATGCATCAGTAACTTTCTCTTTTTTCATTTGTTTTATAGATTAAAACTTCAAGTGACTCTTTGTAGGTGGGAGTAAAAATTAGCAGGTACATAGGTTGTTGGGATGTATTGACCACAGGAAGGAGGAGCAAACAAGATGGCAAGAGCCATGGGAATGGTAGATTCTGGAGGTTTTTCGAGTTCGTGTAAAAAAATAAATAAATACAAAAAATAAAATAAAATAGTAAAAAAAAAAAAAAAATTTGACGCAGCAAAACCAGGGATGGATTCAAATTGACAGGAGTAATTTCTCTCCACATATTACAGAATAATGTAGAAGAAGCAGGAACCAGTTCTTCACCAGCCCAGCAGATCCACAGTAGGTAAGTGACAAGCAGATGTGCAGGTCACAAGCCCTCTTATAGCCAAGGAGATGCCTCTGAGGCACAACTGAATGGTGAGGGGAGCCAAGGAAAGCCTCCACTGGTGTTTGAATGAAACTACCAGGCCTGTTTGTAATCTCCTCACTCAAAGAATGCAGAGAAAGAACGAGCTGACATCCATAAAGGAATCTTCAAGATATATATATATATATATAAAAGCACTGCCCAATCGAAAAATGAGCTGAAGATTTGGACATTTCACCAAAGAAGATATACAGACTAAACATAAGTACTTGAAAAGATGCTCAACATCACATGTCATTAGGGAAATGAAAATGAAAACAAATGAAATACACTACAGAGCTCTGAGAATGGCTAAAATTAAAAAAAAAAAAAAGAACCAACAATACTAACAGCTGGTGAGGATTGGATCAAGGAACATTCATTCATTGTTGGTGGGAATTCAAAAATGTTACAGGCACTTTAGAGGACAGTTTCGCAGTTTCTTACAAAGCTGAATATCATCTTACCATACAGTATGGCAATCACACTTCTAGGTGTCCTAGGTAATCCTATTCCCAACTGATCTGAGAACTTATGTCTACATGTAAACCCGTATGTGAATGATAGCAGCTCTATTCAAACTGCCAAAAACTGGACGCAACCAAGATATTCTTCAATAGGTAAATGGACAAATTGTGGCACAATTATTCAGTGGAATATTATTCAGTGATACCAAAAAATAAGCTATCAAGCCATTCAAAGACATAGAATGTCTTAAGTGTATATTGCTAAGTCAAAGAAGCCATTCTGAAGAGACTATATACTAAATTATTGCATTTATAGGACAATAATTATAGAAATTATAAACAGATTAGCAGTTGTCAAGAATTCAAGGGCTTGGGGAAGGGTTCAATAGATGAAGCACAGGGAATTTTTAATGTAGTAGAAGTAGTCTATATAATATTGTAATGGTGGATATGTGACCTTATGCATTTGTCAAAACTCATAGAATTTTACAGTGCAAAGAGTGGACCTTAGAATACACAACTTAAAAAATCTTTTAGAAGGTTGTGGGATCCCTGGATGAAACGTAGACTGTGACAAAAGAATCTAACTGCATTACAAATTTATGAAAAACCTCATTGAAGGGAGTAGGGGAAAATATGCTGGCTAAGTAACTTTGAAAATGTGTGGTTTCTGTAAGACTAAAGGCAAAGGAACTAGCTGATAAAACTGCTTCCCATGAGAGTTCTGGTGAACAATTCTGAAACCACTAGAATGTCAACCAAAATTGAACAATTAAGTAAATGAATTAAGTAAATTAAGTAAAAGCAGGTGGTGGGACTCAGGTATTTCACTGTTGGAATAAGAGATTATAGATAAACAAGGGGAGAAGTCTAGAATGATTCAAGATATAAGAGATTAAAATTAAAGTCACCAGTAAGAACTCATGTCTAGATTAACATAGATATGCATGAAGACATAGTTATACATATATAGTTTCAAATACAGATATGAATGGGTTAGTACGCACCCATGCATTTCTTTGTTCTCTCAGTTGAGAGGGCCTAGAAGCAATAACACCTCAATAATGACAACCTAGTGCTAAATCTTGTTTTCTTTCACCATTTTTGAGAAATGACTGATTACAGGACTGAGACAAGAAATAAACAAAATGAGTTTGCAGGATTTTGCACTGCCAGAAAGTAAAGAACTGCTCATCCATTCCCCGACCCGCCACCCCCTCACACACACAATAATAGAGGAATGTCAAAAAGACACAGGAGCCAAGTGGAGGAACTCCCAAGGGTGGAAAATTTGAGCAACAAAATAAGTAAAGTAGCACTGAATTATAACCCAAAGTATAAAACAGTCATGAGTCCTGCTGATGGAAATAAGTGATGGACTGATTGAGTGAATGAATAATGAGTGGAGGAGAACAAATTTCCCACACAGAAGAATTCCATATAATCTACAAAAATGCTCCTCCCTCAAAGAGGGGCAGTGTAACTCCCCGCTCCTTAAGCGTGGGCTGTGCATAGTGATGGCCTTCTGAAGAGGACATTTTGGAAAGGGGAAGGAGAATAATTTCAGTGGAAAAATTTGACAGACGTTACCTCAGCCAAGTTATCAAGGTTACTATCAATAGGAACAAGCCATGATGATAGCATGTGTCTTTGACACATTATAATCAGAATGGCGCTTCCTCTGTAAAACCCCTAAAGCCAGTCTAATCATGTGAAATGTATCAGACAAATCTCAACTGAGGGATATTCTACAAAATATCTGACCAGAACTCTTCAAATCTGCCCAAACCATCAAAAGCCTTAAACAAGTCTGAGAAGCTGGTATGGCCAACTAAAGAGTCTAAGGAGACACAATGATTAACTATATGTGGTACCCTGGACAGGGTCCTGCCTTGAGTTAGGCATTTAACCCCTTCTACATTTCTAATCTTTGGAGTCTGGCTTCAGGGAACCTTCCATATTCCACAAAACACCCAACCCTTATGCCTCAGGCTCTGTGGGCTGCAACTCTGGAGAACTCTACACTTTGCACTCTCTGCCTGGGAGCTGGAGAAACAAAGTTCATCTGGTGGCATCACCCTGACTCCACTGCACGCACCGAACACTCTGGTCCAGAGTTTACTACACTCAGCCCCTTTTCTTTGTCAAATCAGAGCTTGGCATATTCCCTAATTTCCAAGACAAGTTTGCTATTTCCTCTTCTATTTGCTTCTTCTTTTTTTTTTTTAAGTTGTTTTTTACATAGAAGTGAGGCGAGATCTTTATTCTAACATCTTTAACCAGCAAGTCCAGTATTACTGTAATTTCAGAGAAGAGTAAGCCTTAAAGAATAGTTAACTGCAATGCTCAGCACTCTTCCCCTCCTTTCCACGATCTTGTATTGCTTTCACATTTTAAGGCCAAGTAAACTGCAATGGTATTTTGTGGCATCTTTTTGAACTTTAAGGCAGTCATAAAAATAACAGACATTATAGTATTACAGCAACTGCTGAAACATAAGAAAAAAATCAATCCCTGTTCCCTGTAATATTTTGTCAAACTTCTGTGAACAGCAAGAAACTCTAACAGACTGCCATGTGATTTCGTCAAGATTTTACCTAGACTTTGAAGATTTTGTGCTATTTCTCATATTTAAGTGTTTGTATCGCTTCAAATAGCACTTTTCCATTTATTTGTTTGTATCTACTATGTCTGAGGTATTAAGCTTCAAAAATCAGTGAAATCTGACTTCCAAAATTTTGTTGAAAACAACACACAAGCTTGATATCACCTTCAAATTCCGCCCCCCCCAAACTGTTTTTATTTTACATTTATAGGAATTATCTACTAAAGATGCTTTGGAAAATAAAAACAGGAATCAAGGTAATTTTTTAAAAAAGGTATACAGGCTTAAGTTTCAAATATCTCAATCCTCTGTAAAAAAGATTCAGCTGGAAAGAGAGGATATGAGATTTTCCTATATTTTTCTACCTATCCCCAAATCTTCTGTCACCTTAAGTAAGACAGTCCTGTGTTAGCCCCCTCACAATATTTGGACAGCTAACACTGTCGCTAGAGCGCTGTGTACAGGACCCTCCAGAGGTGAAGGGAGAGCGTCTCCCAATTCATCCCACCCCCACTTTCCTCCGTGATGTCCATACATTCATTCTCTACTTCTGTGTCCCTATTTCTGCTTTGTACATAAGATCATCTATACCAATTCTTTTCAGACTCCGTATATATGCATTGCTGCTGCTGCTGCTAAGTCGCTTCAGTCGTGTCCAACTCTGTGCGACCCCACAGACGGCAACCCACTGGGCTCCGCCATCCCTGGGATTCTCCAGGCAAGAACACTGGAGTGGGTTGCCATTTCCTTCTTCAATGCATGAAAGTGAAAAGTGAAAGTGAAGTTGCTCAGTCGTGTCTGACTCAGCGACCCCATGGACTGCAGCCCACCAGGCTCCTCTGTCCATGGGAGTTTCCAGGCAAGACTACTGGAGTGGGATGCCATTGTTAGTATGTGATATTTGATATTTGTTTTTCTCTGATTTCCTTCATTCTGTATAACAGTCTCTAGATCAATCCTTTATTTTATTCTTTCTATTCTTAACCTTTTAGTCTCAATTTCTGCCCTTCTCAACCTTCTGCCTCTGTGAGCCCATCAGTCCCTAATGCTTTCAGTATATGATGTGGTTTCTAGAACTTCCTTCAACTGTTAGTTTCACACAGGCCCAGGAACATAGGGTAGGGAGAGTCACGGAGCAGACACCCAATAGTGGAAACGATTAGTACTTATTTCCTTTCAGTCATCCCCCAGCTGTCCCCAGGGCTCTCATTAATGGAACTCAAGTTCCCTTCAATGTTGATTAAAAAAAAAAAAAAAAAGTGTACAGTAGGTACTTTGGGAGACCCACAGGCTTAAAATCCTCCCTAGGACCATAATAAAATTTTATAGAAATGGTCCATTTAGATTGCTGGAGACGGATAATTCTGTTTCCTCTAATTTAAAAATTACTTTTCTTATTATAAAGGGAATAGATACTCAAGAGATTTTTGGAAGATTCAGAGTGTATTAAAAACCAATGACAACAAATTATCCACAATCCCACTGACCAGAGATTATCACCTTTATACATCAATGCATTTCCTTCCTCAGGACTTTCCTGGGGTGTGGGTGTGTGTGCACACATATTTATATTTTTCCTTTAGAATTATAGATACATTTGGTAGCTCAGCTGGTAAAAAATCTGCTCACAATGCAGGAGACCCTGGTTCAATTTCTGGGACAGGAAGATCCCTGGAGAAGGGATAGGCTACTCACTCCAGTATTCCTGGGCTTCCCTGGTGGCTCAGACAGTAAAGAATCTGCCTGCAATGTGGGAGACCTGGGTTCGATCCCTAGGTTGGGAAGATCCGCTGGAGAAGGACATGGCAACCCACTCCAGGATTCTGGCCTGAAGAATCCCCATGGACAGAGGAGCCTGGCAGGCTATAGTCCACGAGGTCACAAAGAGTTGGACGCGACTAAGCACACATATATGTAACAATGTAGTCTTCACTTTTCCACTCTCAAGATATGATTATTTTCCAAAAAATCATTTTAATGGCTCCTACATGTCACCAAATAGACACTATATTTAAGCATGCCTCCAAGTTTGTGTTTCTTCATACATGATCAAGTCCCTTTATGAGAAGCTAAGTACTCTTGGCCCATAGTCTGTCACACGTACAATATAGGGGAAGTAGTCTACATGCATTTTTCAGAGCCAGATCACATACCGTTTGACTCTAGAAAATTAGAAACTACATTCTCTTGTATCTCTGGACTTGGGATCATACACCTGAGTGATCACAAGGAACTAGCAGGTGCCATAAACACACTGCCTGGTCTGGGCATAGTGGCAACAACTGGGAGTTAAAAGGACAGTGGCCTAAAATCTAGCTCTGGTCTTCTCGTTTTTTTCAAGAGAAGCTAGAAATCCAAAATTTTAAACATATATTATCTGATCGTGTAGAAGTGACAGCTGATGGAAAGTTTACACCTGTGTAGGCCAATGCTGTACAAACAAAACCAAACTGAGAGTTCAGCTCAGTCTCTGGGCCACAAGTCTGAGGCCTCCATACCAGCTATATGTGCATGTGCTCAGTTCTGTCTCACTCTTTGCAACCCCGTAGACTGTAGCCCACTAGGCTTCTCCTGTCCGTGGAATTATCCACAGGCAAGAAAACTGGAGTGGGTTGCCATTTCCTTAATCAGGGGATCGTCCCGACTCAGGGATCACAGCCGAGTCTCGAGTCTCCTGCCTTGGCAACCTAGGTTCTTTACCACTAGCGCCACCTGGGAAGGTCCTGCTCCAGGGGATCCTCCCAAGCCAGGGATCAAACCCACCTCTCTTAAGTCTCTCCTGCATTGCAGGCAGATTCGTCACCCTCTGAGCCACCAGGGAAGCCTTGGATTCTTTGGAAGGAGCCAAAAAAGGATTGGAAAGTTGGATAGTTTCTAAATCATAAAATCTGACTGAGATTCAATGCACACTGATAATTTTAGTCTCATCCAAACATCTGTTTCAATGAGACATGTACAAAGGATGGTTTCCACCCTTACTGAACAGTGCCAGGAACACATCTATGCACACACACACACACATACACACACATACATGCATACATATATATATATATATATCTCCATGTGGTGAGCCCAAGAGCATTTGTGAGTATGTGACCCACACCTGCCTTGGAAAAAAAAGTTTACATTAAGAGCATTGGGGATAGGAGGAGAGGGCCTCCTTTCTTTTGTTCTAATATCAGTGCAAACTGCTACTTCTGACACAGGTGATAAGTGAGGAAACAGTGGCTTTCAGAGAGGTCTGAGTTTGCCTGAAGATATGACTGCATAGCTCCTTAGAAGAGTTGGAGGGGAAGAGTTTCAGGGGAATCACGGGATACAGGAGAGATGCTATGAACATTCCCATATACTGCCTCCAGCCCTGGTCAGCACAGCTTTGGGACTATGTTAAAATTCTACTATTTCCAACTGGCAGGAGGGCCTCGCTATGATTCAGGGCCTAGATAAGACAGAGTCACGGAGAAGTAAAAGTGGTTTACAGAGTGGTTTCTTCAAGGCAGCTGAAGCATGTAAAACTCAGACTTGGTAGGGGTAGGAGTCAACATTTATTCATTCAACAAGTTTTAATCAAGTGCTTATAAAATGTCAGACCCTTCACTAAGCACAGGAATTCAGCTGAGCATTATGGATGTGCATGTGTGCTCAGGCGCTCAGCCCTGTTTCACTGTGATCCCATGGACTGTAGCCTCCAAGGCTCTTCTGTCCATGGGATTACCCTGGCAAGAATACTGGAGTATGTTGCAACATTTCCTCCTCCAGAGTATCTTCCTGAACCAGGGATCAAACCCGAGTCTCCTGCACTGGCAGACAGATTCTTTACCACTGAACCACCTGGAATATTATAGATACTCATATACTCATATATTCAATTGCTCATAATCTGGAGATGGAGGAAACAGAGAAGCAAGCAGGCAACTATAACTGAGTGTAATAATGCTACAATAGGGAAAGCACAAAGTGTGATCAAAATACGTGAAAAAACACCTAACCCAAACTGGATCGTCTCGGAAGGATCACCTGAAAGACATGTAGAGTTAGTTTGGATCATGTGCATTTGAGTGGGGGGAGTAGAAAACTGCTCCATACAAAGGGAGATGCACATGAAAATACTCAGACACCAAAGAGAGCATGATGCCCGAAAAAAAGCTGAAGAAATGGCTGGCTGCAGAACTGAGTTCCAGGGGTCAAGCAATGAGAGATGAGATATCTAAGGAAATCCAACATGGCTGGGCACATGGCGCGGGATCTTGGTAATAGTTAAGGATTTAAGTGATTGTTCAAATACAGCTATTCTCTGACTAGTGGAAGTGCAGGGAGACGGGCTCTAGCTCCAGAAAAGGGAAACGGCTAGAGCTTGGCAGAACACCAAGAGCCACCCAGGTGGGCTTGGGTTGGGGATGGTGAGGAGGGATTGAGGCAAAAGTTCTGTTGTGTGAATTGGTCAGAACAGCTATTGACGGCTTGCTACAAGTACAGGATACAACAGGGCCAGAATACGACAGGGACAAGAGTGAGTCGACTGACTCCCACCCCACTAGTCCACATGACTGCATAATTAGGATTAGTTCATGGCTGAGCTTTCAGGGAGGATAGGGCCTGATTGGAAAACATTAATTAGTGGCGCTCCTGTGGGGAAGAAACAAGAATTAACAAGTGAGTTGCTAATCTGTAAATGTCCTCCCCTCTGAGGCCTTAGTTGAATTTGCTTTTAAAATATTTTTAATAAATTTAAAGAGTCTCAGGTTCTAGAGGAGGACCTCTTTGAAATTAGTTATACTTTAACAAGGCCCATATACACTGTGTAAGTGATACTTCAGAAATTCTATTATGGAAAAATATTAGTTCAGCTAAGGCATTATGGGAAATAAAATCTCCATGTGGCAAAAGACCTTAAATAAACAGACAAAAAGGCACACACGAAACCAACAAATAATTTTAGGCTTCACTTCTTCGTGATGAAAGAGGAGGTTTTTCAGTGCTTCCATTACACATTCATTAATTAGAAGCACATCAGTAGCTGAGAATTGAAGTGAGCTTATACTAGACAGATGGTGTAAGCCCAATAGCATGAACTCATGCTACAGAAATAAAAATGTATCTTTGTAAACACATTAAACATTAATCCCAAATTGCACAAACCAGCAATACAACGTGGAACTTTTTTATGTAAGCCAAGTAAAACAGTGAAATCAGGATTCACCTCTTCTCTAAACAAAAATGAAAAAGTGAATCGCGTGCCAGAGGCTGTTCTTTTTTGTATACATATGCTCAGAGAGTATTTTTAGAAGCTATCTGTGAACGAATATGTGATGTCATCATACTCTCACCCTTAATGAAGATTTAAATGGAAATATTTAATGGCATCTGTAAAACACCATTATCTCATTGCATTCCTTCAATGATTCCATTAGGTAAGTGTTATTTAAAGCTTAGAGAAGATACGTAAATTGTCCAAGATGATGGAGCGACAACTCATGTCCAGATCTTATAACTCTAAATACAATATTATTTTCAGACTGCATGCTGATATATTCTTTTCAATTAATTATTTCTCTGTGGCTGTGCACAGGCTCTCGCTAGTCCAGGGAGCAGGGGCTGCTGTCTAGTCGTGGCGCATGGGCTTCTCGCTGTCACGGCTTCCCTTATAGTGGAGCACAGACCCTAGGCACATGGGCTGCAGTAGTTGCAGCTCGTGGGCTTTAGAGTGTGAGCTCAGTAATTCTGATGCACAGATTTAGCTGCCCTGAGCCATGTGGTGTCTTCCTAGACCAAGGATTGAACCCATGTCCCCTGCACTGGCAAGCGGAGGCTTAACCACTGGACCACCAGGGAAGTCCTGATGTATTCTCTTTTCTAGAGTGAGTAGGAATTTTGATTCCAAAGAACTGTTTTTCTTTTCTTTTTAAAATTTTTCACCTTTGGTCTTTATTTTTTCAAATTCAAACATTAGACCACAAGATCTCTTCCCCCAGCTATATGCTAATGTGCTCATTTGACTCTTGAACAAACATGCAATACAAGTCAACCGTGCTACTGGCACTGGGTAGGGACCAATAAACAGGGCGCCTGCCCCTTTCGTTAATGTTAGAAGAATGTATTAAGGGAATTCCCCAGGGGTCCAGTGGTTAGGACAAGTTCTTCCACTGCAAGGGGCACGAGCTTCACCCTTGGTCAGGGAATTAAGATCCTGCATGCTGCGTGGCGTGGGCAACAAAAAAAAAAAAATTTTTCCACTCTCAAGATATGATTATTTTCCAAAAAATCATTTTAATGGCTCCTACATGTCACCAAATAGACACTATATTTAAGCATGCCTCCAAGTTTGTGTTTCTTCATACATGATCAAGTCCCTTTATGAGAAGCTAAGTACTCTTGGCCCATAGTCTGTCACACGTACAATATAGGGGAAGTAGTCTACATGCATTTTTCAGAGCCAGATCACATACCGTTTGACTCTAGAAAATTAGAAACTAGATTCTCTTGTATCTCTGGACTTGGGATCATACACCTGAGTGATCACAAGGAACTAGCAGGTGCCATAAACACACTGCCTGGTCTGGGCATAGTGGCAACAACTGGGAGTTAAAAGGACAGTGGCCTAAAATCTAGCTCTGGTCTTCTCGTTTTTTTCAAGAGAAGCTAGAAATCCAAAATTTTAAACATATATTATCTGATCGTGTAGAAGTGACAGCTGATGGAAAGTTTACACCTGTGTAGGCCAATGCTGTACAAACAAAACCAAACTGAGAGTTCAGCTCAGTCTCTGGGCCACAAGTCTGAGGCCTCCATACCAGCTATATGTGCATGTGCTCAGTTCTGTCTCACTCTTTGCAACCCCGTAGACTGTAGCCCACTAGGCTTCTCCTGTCCGTGGAATTATCCACAGGCAAGAAAACTGGAGTGGGTTGCCATTTCCTTAATCAGGGGATCGTCCCGACTCAGGGATCACAGCCGAGTCTCGAGTCTCCTGCCTTGGCAACCTAGGTTCTTTACCACTAGCGCCACCTGGGAAGGTCCTGCTCCAGGGGATCCTCCCAAGCCAGGGATCAAACCCACCTCTCTTAAGTCTCTCCTGCATTGCAGGCAGATTCGTCACCCTCTGAGCCACCAGGGAAGCCTTGGATTCTTTGGAAGGAGCCAAAAAAGGATTGGAAAGTTGGATAGTTTCTAAATCATAAAATCTGACTGAGATTCAATGCACACTGATAATTTTAGTCTCATCCAAACATCTGTTTCAATGAGACATGTACAAAGGATGGTTTCCACCCTTACTGAACAGTGCCAGGAACACATCTATGCACACACACACACACATACACACACATACATGCATACATATATATATATATATATCTCCATGTGGTGAGCCCAAGAGCATTTGTGAGTATGTGACCCACACCTGCCTTGGAAAAAAAAGTTTACATTAAGAGCATTGGGGATAGGAGGAGAGGGCCTCCTTTCTTTTGTTCTAATATCAGTGCAAACTGCTACTTCTGACACAGGTGATAAGTGAGGAAACAGTGGCTTTCAGAGAGGTCTGAGTTTGCCTGAAGATATGACTGCATAGCTCCTTAGAAGAGTTGGAGGGGAAGAGTTTCAGGGGAATCACGGGATACAGGAGAGATGCTATGAACATTCCCATATACTGCCTCCAGCCCTGGTCAGCACAGCTTTGGGACTATGTTAAAATTCTACTATTTCCAACTGGCAGGAGGGCCTCGCTATGATTCAGGGCCTAGATAAGACAGAGTCACGGAGAAGTAAAAGTGGTTTACAGAGTGGTTTCTTCAAGGCAGCTGAAGCATGTAAAACTCAGACTTGGTAGGGGTAGGAGTCAACATTTATTCATTCAACAAGTTTTAATCAAGTGCTTATAAAATGTCAGACCCTTCACTAAGCACAGGAATTCAGCTGAGCATTATGGATGTGCATGTGTGCTCAGGCGCTCAGCCCTGTTTCACTGTGATCCCATGGACTGTAGCCTCCAAGGCTCTTCTGTCCATGGGATTACCCTGGCAAGAATACTGGAGTATGTTGCAACATTTCCTCCTCCAGAGTATCTTCCTGAACCAGGGATCAAACCCGAGTCTCCTGCACTAGCAGACAGATTCTTTACCACTGAACCACCTGGAATATTATAGATACTCATATACTCATATATTCAATTGCTCATAATCTGGAGATGGAGGAAACAGAGAAGCAAGCAGGCAACTATAACTGAGTGTAATAATGCTACAATAGGGAAAGCACAAAGTGTGATCAAAATACGTGAAAAAACACCTAACCCAAACTGGATCGTCTCGGAAGGATCACCTGAAAGACATGTAGAGTTAGTTTGGATCATGTGCATTTGAGTGGGGGGAGTAGAAAACTGCTCCATACAAAGGGAGATGCACATGAAAATACTCAGACACCAAAGAGAGCATGATGCCCGAAAAAAAGCTGAAGAAATGGCTGGCTGCAGAACTGAGTTCCAGGGGTCAAGCAATGAGAGATGAGATATCTAAGGAAATCCAACATGGCTGGGCACATGGCGCGGGATCTTGGTAATAGTTAAGGATTTAAGTGATTGTTCAAATACAGCTATTCTCTGACTAGTGGAAGTGCAGGGAGACGGGCTCTAGCTCCAGAAAAGGGAAACGGCTAGAGCTTGGCAGAACACCAAGAGCCACCCAGGTGGGCTTGGGTTGGGGATGGTGAGGAGGGATTGAGGCAAAAGTTCTGTTGTGTGAATTGGTCAGAACAGCTATTGACGGCTTGCTACAAGTACAGGATACAACAGGGCCAGAATACGACAGGGACAAGAGTGAGTCGACTGACTCCCACCCCACTAGTCCACATGACTGCATAATTAGGATTAGTTCATGGCTGAGCTTTCAGGGAGGATAGGGCCTGATTGGAAAACATTAATTAGTGGCGCTCCTGTGGGGAAGAAACAAGAATTAACAAGTGAGTTGCTAATCTGTAAATGTCCTCCCCTCTGAGGCCTTAGTTGAATTTGCTTTTAAAATATTTTTAATAAATTTAAAGAGTCTCAGGTTCTAGAGGAGGACCTCTTTGAAATTAGTTATACTTTAACAAGGCCCATATACACTGTGTAAGTGATACTTCAGAAATTCTATTATGGAAAAATATTAGTTCAGCTAAGGCATTATGGGAAATAAAATCTCCATGTGGCAAAAGACCTTAAATAAACAGACAAAAAGGCACACACGAAACCAACAAATAATTTTAGGCTTCACTTCTTCGTGATGAAAGAGGAGGTTTTTCAGTGCTTCCATTACACATTCATTAATTAGAAGCACATCAGTAGCTGAGAATTGAAGTGAGCTTATACTAGACAGATGGTGTAAGCCCAATAGCATGAACTCATGCTACAGAAATAAAAATGTATCTTTGTAAACACATTAAACATTAATCCCAAATTGCACAAACCAGCAATACAACGTGGAACTTTTTTATGTAAGCCAAGTAAAACAGTGAAATCAGGATTCACCTCTTCTCTAAACAAAAATGAAAAAGTGAATCGCGTGCCAGAGGCTGTTCTTTTTTGTATACATATGCTCAGAGAGTATTTTTAGAAGCTATCTGTGAACGAATATGTGATGTCATCATACTCTCACCCTTAATGAAGATTTAAATGGAAATATTTAATGGCATCTGTAAAACACCATTATCTCATTGCATTCCTTCAATGATTCCATTAGGTAAGTGTTATTTAAAGCTTAGAGAAGATACGTAAATTGTCCAAGATGATGGAGCGACAACTCATGTCCAGATCTTATAACTCTAAATACAATATTATTTTCAGACTGCATGCTGATATATTCTTTTCAATTAATTATTTCTCTGTGGCTGTGCACAGGCTCTCGCTAGTCCAGGGAGCAGGGGCTGCTGTCTAGTCGTGGCGCATGGGCTTCTCGCTGTCACGGCTTCCCTTATAGTGGAGCACAGACCCTAGGCACATGGGCTGCAGTAGTTGCAGCTCGTGGGCTTTAGAGTGTGAGCTCAGTAATTCTGATGCACAGATTTAGCTGCCCTGAGCCATGTGGTGTCTTCCTAGACCAAGGATTGAACCCATGTCCCCTGCACTGGCAAGCGGAGGCTTAACCACTGGACCACCAGGGAAGTCCTGATGTATTCTCTTTTCTAGAGTGAGTAGGAATTTTGATTCCAAAGAACTGTTTTTCTTTTCTTTTTAAAATTTTTCACCTTTGGTCTTTATTTTTTCAAATTCAAACATTAGACCACAAGATCTCTTCCCCCAGCTATATGCTAATGTGCTCATTTGACTCTTGAACAAACATGCAATACAAGTCAACCGTGCTACTGGCACTGGGTAGGGACCAATAAACAGGGCGCCTGCCCCTTTCGTTAATGTTAGAAGAATGTATTAAGGGAATTCCCCAGGGGTCCAGTGGTTAGGACAAGTTCTTCCACTGCAAGGGGCACGAGCTTCACCCTTGGTCAGGGAATTAAGATCCTGCATGCTGCGTGGCGTGGGCAACAAAAAAAAAAAAAAAGAAGAAGAAGAAGAATGGACTGAGATGAATATGCACCGTCACACGATATGCCTCCAAAAACTTGCCATGCAGTGATGAGGATGAATTAATTCAAGTAACACAACCAGTTATCCCTTCCCAACAGGTAGGATCTGGGAATATCAAAGTGAGTCAGCACAGCAGGTCAGAACTTGTCTTGGTCACGTGTGTCAACAGGATAGCAGAATATTATGCGGAACCGTGAAAGAGATAAGCAGAATATTTGACTGAGTCATGCTGCCACATTAAAAGGATGTGAAGAAGCAAATTAGGCATACTTTAGCAAAACAGGTGAGCAGAAATAAGGCAAAAACTGATAGAACTGCAAGGAGAAATAATTGAAATATTACCACTATTGTAGTCAGAGACGTTAATAATACCCTTCTATCAGTAACGGACAAATCCAGCAGGCAGGAAATAAGTAAGGACATAGTTGAAATCAATAGCATCTAACTGACTAGATATAATTGACAACTATAGAATATACCATCCAACAACAGCAGGATATATACTCTTCTCAAGCTCGCATGAAACACTCACTAAGATGGACCACATTCTGAGCCATAAGACACATCTTAACAAATTAAAAGAATAAAAATCAAACAGTGTCTGTATGCTCTTAGACTGCAATGGAATTAAACTAGAAACCAATAGCAAAAAGACAGCTGAAAAATCCCCAAATACTTAGAGATCATACAACACGTTTTAAAATCTCAAAATAAATTTAAGAAAAATGTTTAAAGTAAATAAAAATGCTGTTGCTGTTTAGTTGCTTCAGTCACATATTCTTTCAGACCTCATGGTCTATAGCCCTCCAGGCTCCTCTGTACATAGACTATTACAGTCTAGAAAACTCGAATGGGTTGCCATTTCCTTTCCCAGGGATACTTGTGCATAAATGTAACAAAATTTGCATAAGATCAATATAAGGAAAACTACAAAATTCTGAAGAAAGAAGGAATAAATAAATGGAAAAATATTCCATGTTCATGAACAGAAAGACTCAATATTGTGAAGATGTCAGTTCCTCCCAACTTTATCTACAGATTCAATATAATCCTAATCAAAATTCCAGAGAGTTATTTTGTGGATGTTAACAAACTGATTCTAAAGTTTATAAGAAGCAAAAGAGTTAAAATAGCCAACACAATATTGAAGATGAACAGAATCAGAGGCCTGCCATTAGCTAAAATCAAAACTTATTGTAAACCTATAGTAATCATCATAGTACAGTATTGGTAAATAGAAAAATCAGTGAGACAGAGTAGAGAGCCCAGGTGGGGGGGAACCCTACAAAATATACTCAACTGATCTTTAACAAAGGATCAAAAGCAATTCAATGGAGAAAGAAGTCTTTTCAACAAATGATGTTGAACCAACTGGACTGCCATGTGCAAAAAGAAAAATTAATTCAAAATGTATTGTAGACCTAAATGTAAAATGTAAAACTATAAAACTTCTAGCAGATAACATAGGAGAAAATCCGTATGATCTTCAGTTTGGTAACTTTTTAGATATAATACCAAAGGCATGGGCTTCCCTAGTGGCTCAGCAGTAAAGAATCCACCTGCAATGCAGAAGATGCAGGAGGCCCCAGGTTCAATCACTGGGTTAGGAAGGTCCTCTGGAGGAGGGCGTGGTAGCCCACTCCAGTATTCTTGCCTGGAGAATCCCATGGAGAGAGGAGCCTGGCAGGTGATGATCCATAGGGTCACAAAGAGTTGGACCTGACTGATGCAACTGAGCATGCATGCACCAAAGGCATAATCATGAAAGAAAGTAAAATTTAGCTGGACTTGAGTAAAACTGTTCTGTGAAAGGAGACAAGGGACAGGCTGGGAGAATACCACTGCAAAGACATTTCTGATAAAGGACTGTTATTCACTGTGTACAAAAACTTTTTAAAAATTCAACAATAGGAAAACTAGCAACCTTATTTTTTAAATAGGCAAAAGATATGAACATATACCTTACCAACAGATAGCAAATAAGCACATGAAAAGATGCTCAAAATCATGCATCATTGCTGCTGCTGCTAAGTCACTTCAGTCGTGTCCGACTCTGTGTGACCCCATAGACGGCAGCCCACCAGGCTCCCCCATCCCTGGGATTCTCTAGGCGAGAGTACTGGAGTGGGGTGCCATTTCCTTCTCCAATGCATGAAAGTGAAAAGTCAAAGTGAAGTCGCTCAGTCATGTCCGACTCTTTGCAACCTCATGGACTGCAGCCTACCAGGCTCCTCCGTCCATGGGATTTTCCAGGCAAGAGTGTTGGAGTAGGGTGCCATTGCCTTCTCCACATGCATCATTAGGTAATTTCAAATTAAAGCAACAATGAGATACATCTATTAGAATGGCTAAAATTGAAAACACATACCAAATGCTGACAAGAAAATCGAGCAACGAGTACTCTCTCATTCACTGCTGATGGGAATCCAAAATGGAAGAGCCACTTTGGAGAACAATTTGAAGTTTCTTACAAAACTAAACATACTCTTCCAATATGACCCCAAAATTGCACTCCTTGGTATTTACACAAATGAGTTGAAAACACACAAAAACCTGCACATGGATGTTTATAGCAACTTTACATTAACTGCCAAAACGTGGAAGCAACCAAGACATCCTTTAGTAGGTAAATGGATCAATGGCGGTACCCCCATACAGTGGTATATAGTTCAGCTATAAAGAAAAACAAACATAAAATGAGGTATCAAGTCATGATGAAACTTGGAGGAACCCTAAATGCATAATACTAAGATTCCCCTGGAGAAGGAAATGGCAACACATTCCAGTATTCTTGCCTGGGAAATTCCATGAACAGAGGAGCTTGGCAGGCTATATACTCCACGGGGTTGCCAAAGAGTCTGACAGAGACTAAACAACAAGTGAAAGAAGTCAATCTGAGAGGGCAACACACAGAGGCAAAAACTATGCAGACAGTAAAAAAACAGTAGTTGCCAGGGATAATCAGGGAAGTGAAAATAAATACATTGAGCACAAAGGACCTTTAGGGCAGTACACTATCCTGTTGATACTATAGTCATATATCCAGGTCACTATACATTTGTCGAGACCTACAACTTCTATGCAGAGGACATCATGAGAAACGCTGGACTGGAAGAAACACAAGTTGGAATCAAGATTGCCAGGAGAAATAGCAATAACCTCAGATATGCAGATAACACCATCCTTATGGCAGAAAGTGAAGAGGAACTAAAAAGCCTCTTGATGAAAGTAAAAGAGGAGAGTGAAAAAGTTGGCTTAAAGCTCAACATTCAGAACACGAAGATCATGGCATCCAGTCCCATCACTTCATGGGAAATAGATGGGGAAACAATGGAAACAGTGTCAGACTTTATTTTGCGGGGGGCTCCAAAATCACTGAAGATGATGACTGCAGCCATGAAATTAAAAGACACTTACTCCTTGGAAGAAAAGTTATGAGCAACCTAGACAGTATATTCAAAAGCAGAGACATTACTTTGCCGACTAAGGTCTGTCTAGTCAAGGCTATGGTGTTTTCAGTAGTCATGTACGGATGTGAGAGTTGGACTGTGAAGAAGGCTGAGGACCAAAGAATCGATGCTTTTGAACTGTGGTGCTGGAGAAGACTCTTGAGAGTCCCTTGGACTGCAAGGAGATCCACCCAGTCCATTCTGAAGGAGATCAGCCCTGGGATTTCTTTGGAAGGAATGATGCTAAAGCTGAAACTCCAGTACTTTGGCCACCTCATGCAAAGAGTTGACTCATTGCAAAAGACTCTGATGCTGGAAGGGATTGGGGGCAGGAGAAGAAGGGGATGACAGAGCCTGAGATGGCTGAATGGCATCACTGACTCGATGGATGCGAGTCTGAGTGAACTCCGGGAGTTGGTGATGGACAGGGAGGCCTGGCGTTCTGCAATTCATGGGGTCTCAAAGAGTCAGACACGACTGAGCGACTGAACTGAACAGAATGTACAATACCACGAATGAACCCTAATGTTCAATGTTCAATGGTGATTAGGATGTTTCAATGTTGGTTAATGGATTGTAGCTATGGTACCATTTGGTGGAGGATGTTGATCGTTAGGGAGGCTAAATGTACGTGAAGGGAAAATTCTGTGTACCTTCTACTTAATTTTACTGTGAATCTAAAACTCTCTTAAAAATAAAAGCTATTAAATGAGAGAGAGAAAGATGAATAAAGTGACAGGTCCTGGAGGATTCCCTGACATCTAGCACACAGTTACAACTTTAGTATACAGTTCATCTCCTGCCTGCAGAGGTAGAGAGTTGGGGAGGAGATGTCAAGGAACACTGACTAGACCCTAAGTGAAATGATATGAAAAGACATTATCAGAAAGAGCAGTAGATTTGGAGCCAAGAGACTTAGTCTAGCACTACTTATCTGTGACCTTGATGAGTCACTGAGTTTTGGTTTTCCTTATCCCTTATAAGGATCATTATGAGGATCAAGTGGGTTAGCAGGTGTAAAAGTCCTCAAAAATACAAATTGTCTTTCTTATGGAAGACTGAAAACAAACAGATACAGTGGAAACCTGGGTGAAACAACCCGAGTGTGCCAGGAAAAGAGGCTGAAATGCTCAGATTGCGGGATAGGATATTGAAGCAGGTCAACCACAACTAGCTCTGATGAGTGATTGCTTATGGAGAAGTTGGAAACAGAAGAAGTCAGTAGTGACCTGAGGATTTCTTATTGGCAATACAAGAATAACAACAACAACACAGGGTATCCCTCAGACACAGGACAAGTTAGGAGGGGAAAAGAGTTTTTCATGGAAGGCAGTTAAGTCTTCAAACAGGAACATCCACTGAGTAATGAAAATTGTGCATCAGACACTCAGAAGAGAGACTGAGGCCAGGGATACAGAGGCGGGAGCCACCTGCTTCCAGCTGATGGGTGAAGACACAATCCTCGGGGAAAATTGGAGGCAGGAGACTGGGAAGACAGCAGAAGGCTGGGAACGAACGCCTTGATGGCTGACTCTACTGCCTAAAGGGCTCCATCTCCAAGAGAGCTCATGGGCTATAAAATGAAGTCACCAGATATCCATGCCTCCAAGCACTGCTCTTGAAATCCTCCTCCGATTCAAACCTGAGCTAATTAATCAAAGGAGACAAAAACTTCCAGAGATTTATTCTTTTATGTACTAATCATCTCTCTTCTCCACACTGTTCTCCAAAGTCTTCACTGAATTGTTTAATAAGCCTGTTTGGGACTTTTACTAGCTGTCACCTCCATATGCATCTGCCAAGGAAAGTCTTCCAGCGTGCCGTAGCTAACAAGTCTGACGCTGTAGCGGGTATTGAAATAGGGCTCATGGACATGACAGTTGGTGATAATTACTCTGGAACTCTTATAGGCTAACATCCCAAGGCTTTTAAAATTTTTTTTAGCTATTTTTCTTTTGAAGTCCTGGACCACTGGCCTCATTAGCTCCAAGGCTCTCACCATCGTGGGAGCGCCATTCCTTTTCCTCCATTGTCACAGCCAACAATAGCCTTGTCTCCTCCATGGTCCAATTGTGTCTTAGGTTTCCCGTCACGGCTACATTCACAATCGCAATCCTTTACATTTCAAGGACAAGGAAGATTCTAAAATCTGACCATTCAGAGAGAAGTTTGGATTTTCTCTCATTACTGATTCTTGTTCCTTATAACTTTAATGATTTATAGTCTTTCTTTGAGCTATCATGGCTGTGGGGTTTGGTTTGGTTTTTTGGACCCTTGGCCTGTGCAAACAAACCAAGCAATGCATCTCATACATGTGTTTCTCCCCATGTGGCCAAGCTCGCATCTCAACGTCAGCTACCCTGTGCCTTCTGAGAGAAGATGGCCACAGGACCGGGATGCTCAGAGAGATTGGAATCAAGCACCTGAAACCCAAGAAGGCCATCAACATGGGGCCTTAGTTCAATGTAGGTTCAAGTGTATCAAGCTGGGAACAGTGCTCCCATCCACGGAAATAAACACCGTTCTCCAGCGACACCCCTAATCGTGTGTGTTGTACGCTCAGTTGCTCAGTCACGTTTGGCTCTTCAAGACCCGTTGCACTGTAGCTCACCAGGCTCTTCTATCCATGCAATTTTTCAGGCAAGAACAATGGAATGGGTTGCCATTTCTTGCTCCAGAGGACATTCCCGACTCAGGGACTGAACCCACATCTCCTGCGTTGCAGGTGGATTCTTTACCTGCTGAGCCATTCATTGTGGAATCCACCTCCTGTCAACTCAAAAGAGATCCTAAAAGGGGCCCAAAAGTAGCACGTAAAATACGATCTTTAAGTGGCTCAGAGATCTTTTTCACTTTTCAAGCATCAGCTCATTATCCTAGCACATTTCATAATTTCCTGCACAAACAGCTGCAGGAGGCATTTCACGAAGCTAATCAAACACACGTGGTGCCTAATCTCTAGGCCTTTGTAATTTAAAGATGATGATGCCAGTGAAGGTGAAGGAACTAATTCAGGACATAAAGAGAACTGAATGAATTTACAACCACACAACTGGGGCTTCCCACTAGGCAGAGTGGCAAAGAATCTGCCACAGTGCAGGAGCCGCAGGAGACTCAGGGCTGAGCCCTGGGTCAGCAAGACACCCTAGAGAAGGGAATGGCCACCCATCCCAGTAGTCTTGCCTGGAAAAGTCCATGGATAGAGGAGCCTTGTGAACTCCAGTCCATGGGGTCACCAAGAGTCAGCCACGACTGAGAATGCACAACCACACACATGGTAGGTGAACTGCAAAAGTCAACATGACATCCCTTATATGCAGAATCTAAAAAGAAATTATACAAATAGAATTATTTACGAAGCAGAGACTCACAGACGTAGAGCACAAATTTATGGTTGTGGAGAGAAGGAAGGGGGAGGGATAGTTAGGGAGTTAGGGATGGGCATGTACACACTGCTTTATTTAAAACGGATAACCAACAAGGACTTACTGTACAGCACAGGGAACCCTTCTCAATGCTATATGGCAGCCTGGATGGGAGAGAAGTTTGGGGAGAATGGATACACGTATATGTATGGCTGAGTCACTTCACTGTTACCTGAAACTATCACAGTATTGTTAATCACCTATACCCCAATAGAAAATAAAAAGTTTAATTTAAAAAAAAGTTCCTTAAGACTATCATTTCTCTTTTCAACCCTGTATATTCACTAGCTAAGCCAACAAAAGTGGGTAACAGACAATGCATTCCTGTCTGGCTCTGTGATGCAAGCTCCCCAGAAGGCAGGCCCACCCCTTCCTTAAACTCAAGCCTGTGTCTTTGCTGACTCAGTGCTGGTCTGTTCTGATGATTTCAACCAGGGATCCTTCGTGTCTTCTCCAGATTCTCTTTGCACAATCATCTGCCCACAGAGGACAAGGCCCAGCTTTTCCCACCTTATTCCCAATCATGCTGTTTCAAACCGGTAATTAATGACTGGGCATAGTCAGTAAAATTAATGAAAGGACTGGATTCACTTATTCACAAGCCCCCAAGGACCCAAGAATTGTATTTTGACAGAGCAAGTTTGAATAACTTTGCCAAGGGTCTGACCAAGAGTTTAAGAGCCCAGGGTAAAACTTTTCCTACAGCTGTGTAGGAAAGCAGAGTTCCGTTTTCCATAACAGTCATCAGCTCCGTTGTAAAGATGTCAGTCCCATCAAAGTGGCAAACAGGGTAGTGTCTGAAGCCACTACGAGCAAGCAGTGGGGTCAGGCAAAGGGATCTACATGGGACCAAAGCATCGGGAGGCCCCTGTCATCACCGGTTCACAGTTAGCCCTGACTGGCAGGAATACACGCACAGTCAAGTCTGCGGCTGGTCTGGGACCTTCAGCAGGATTCAGCCCTAGTCCTGCCCTTGGAGCCATACCAACCCCTCGGGCACTGCAACTGAGCAAAATGCAAGTCCCTGCTCTTGCTGGGATCTCTGTGCAGAACCCACCAGCTCTCTTCTACCCTCCTTTTTCGCAGCTTCTCAAAGACCCAGTCCTCTAAGCTGTAGACCTCCCACAAATCAGTGGGTTTCAGCTTTCCAAAAATCCAAAAGTTGTGTGTCTTGCAGGAAACTTTGGCTTTTGGTCCAGAAGTAGAAAACATCCTGAAGATAAGAAGGCAAAAGAATTCTGGCTACTTGCTTAAAATGGAGAGAGGGGAAAAATACGGAAAGAAGAATTATCTTGCTAAAGAGGTGACTGTGGGTGTCACAGATACAAACAGCAATGGTCTACCTTTGCAGAAGGCCTAGAGATGGGGCAGAGAAATGATTTTAAGATGAGGCTTCAGGTATATAAATTTACATGTGCTCTTCAAGAATATAGAGTTTGCAAGTTAGGGAAAACCTGTACAAATTATTTTTAACTGACATAAATTTAACTGAAGATGGTCCAGGAATGCAGCTAAAACCATATTTCTTACTACGTGGTAGATTTCCTAGTGATGACAATAACCATGACAATTACAATGAAAACACAGGATGGGATGAAATCCTAAAATTTTTCGGACATTCAAGTACATATATTTTTTAAGTTTGCCTGGAGGGATTTGGAGATCAAGTTAGTCCTCCTTAATTTCCCCTCACCTTACTCCTCATGCCTAATTGGAACGTGCATGGAGACTGACATTAGTTTGCCTGATTGAGTGAAATCGGACACGTTGAACTTTCAGGTCCAGTAATTAACACCTTGTCAGATAGGAAGACAGTGGTGCACTCAAGGGGAAAAGCCCAAGAGTAATTACACAGTGGCCAGGTTAGGGCTCAGTAAGTGACACTGACTTATTGGCCCTGAGCTTCTGACATTACCTGTCAAGACTGATTTATAACAGAAATGACTCATCTACCCTTCTCATTCTCAGATCAAGTGTGTGTCCTCCACTCAGGGAAGTCTAACTTTCTTTGGCAGATGGATGAAGCCAAAAGTCTAATTAACATGATGATAAATCACATGGAAGCCATTGTCTATTACCTGATTCTCAGATAAGCCATTCCACATCTTAGACTGTCATTTGCCTAGTCCCTGTGCCTTTATAGAGGATTAGTACAAAGACTGCCCTGAACTAAATTAGAATATTCCTGGAAGGTGGGGGGAACAGTGTTACTTGTAAACAGAACATTGCAAAAAATGGAGGAAGAAAGGAAACATATACTGAGCATCTTTAAGATACAACTAGGCTCTTGCTTTTATCAGCTATGTGTGTTTTTCACAGGTCTGCATAAGTCAGACCACCAAATATAATCTGTCTTTGACAGAATTATCCAGAATGAGGGTATCCAAGGCCTAGCCAAAAGGGGGTGATTTCAGACATCTGGGAGTCTGTGGGGACCCCCTGTCACAGGTAAACAAGAAACTGAAATCAGTAAATGCTGCAAAGTAGGGAAAAAAAAACAAAACAAGGTTTGTATGGCCAATTTATGCATCCTTGTTTTACCATGTCCCAGCTGGCAGACCTAAGATCAAGTCTTAATCTCTCTAAACCTCCATTTCCTCACCTCAAAAACAGAATTAAATGAAATAATGTGAAGATCAAAAAGACAAAAACCCAATTAAAAATGGGCAAAGGTTTTGAATACACATTTCTACAAAGAAGATATGCAAATGGCCAACAAGCACATGGAAAGATGCTCAACAACATTAAACTTTGAGGAAATGTAAATCAAAATCACAGCAAGATATTACTTGATACGCACTAAGCTGACTATAATATAAAAGTCAGACAGCAACAAGTGTTTATAAGAACATGTAGAAATGGGAAGCTCCATCCAATGCTAGTGAGAATGTAAAATGGTACAAACACTGTGGAAAAGTCTGCAGCTCCTCAAAGGGGTAAAAATAGTTGCCACATAACCCAGCAATCCCACTCCTTGATATACAACAAAAAGAAGTGAAAATGTGTGTGTGTGTGTGTATATGTGCTCAGTCGCTCAGTCATGTTTGACCCTTTGGGACCACATGAAAATATATGCCCACTCAAAAATAAGTACCTGAATATTCATAGCAGCATTATTTATACTTGTTAAGAAGTAGAAATAACCCAGATGTCCATCATTTAATAAATCATTTCAGTTTAGTTGCTCAGTCGTGTCCGACTCTTTGCAACCCCATGAACCGCAGTATGCCAGGCTTCCATCACCAACTCCCAGAGTTTACCCAAACTCATGTCCATTGAGTCGGTGACGCCATCTAACCATCTCATCCTCTGTCATCCCCTTCTCCTCCTGCCTTCAATCTTTCCCAGTTGTGTGTGTGTGTGTGTGTGTGCCTAGTAGGACCCTGCTTTTAAATTGCTTTTGAGAGCCATGAACTAGAGAAGGAGATGTCCTTTCCTTTGATTTCATTATCCTTATGTTTTCTGTTTATGGACAAATCTGATGTCGAACCAGGAGCCGAAGGCAAGTGTCTGCTTCCATCTCTCTCAGTGGGACACAGCCACTGGAATAAGATTAGCACTCGCTGGTTCTTGGCGTCAACTCTGGTACCGAGTGTTTCTGTAAAGGGTGCAAAAGGGGCTCTCCTATTGCGTCCTGATTAAAGGGCCTCTGAACCTGGCTGTGTCCCAGAAGGTGGGCGTCACCCTTTATCTCCAGGCCTACATAGTCTCAGCTCCACTCAGACTTCAGGTAATTTTGCAAAACAAAGAAAAAATGTAGGAAACAAAGCCACTAGAGCCACAGATTTCTCCTGTGGTGTTTTTAGCTAAAAACGATGGGCCTCCTGTTAAGGAATTATGTGCCGGGCACTTGCACAATTTTATTTTTTCTTACAATGGTGTTTTACATCCATTAAAAATTGATACATAAGAAAATGTTAGGCAACAGGGGAAACAAACTATCTACACAGAATGTATAAGAAATTACCCATTGATCCAGAGACATACCAATTTTTAAATTGAGTGAAGGAAATGAACAGAAAATTCATAGAAAAGAGGGGCTAACCTGGCGGTCCAGGGGTTAAGATGCCACGCTTCCACTGGGTTGATCCCTGCATCAGTTCAAAGATCTGCCACAGCCAAATAAGTAAATAAAGCCTAATAAATAAGTATATTTTTAAAATGATATGTACTAAGCCCCAAACAGTGGAAACCTCTGGGGAAGATAATAGACATGGGATGACAGCCAAAGGAGGCCTTTCCTTGTCTACACAGTTTTAAAGTTACAATTTTTATTTTTTAACTCAATTTTAAAAAATATTCTGAGTCGTAAGGAAGGACAAAACTGAATCAGTCCCTGACTCCTGTAAGTAAAAGAAGCCCGGGTCTGGCATACGTACCAGCCGATAACCGCACACAGTTTGTTTTTATAAGGACTGTGTATTCATATGTTACTTGTCTAATTACAAGTAAATTTTTAAAGTGCATTTTAGAACTTCTATTTCTGGTAGTGATGGGTTAGATTTTTCAGCCAACCCTTCTGCTTTAATTAAAAACACTGGATATCATACAATTATCTACTGACAAACCAGCAGGTTATAAAGAACATCCAGCTCAGGGGCTTCCCTGGGGGTCAGTAGTAAAGAATCCACCTGCCAATGCAGAAGACACAGGTTCGATCCGGTCCGGGGGGACCCCACCTGCCGAGGAGCAACTAAGCCTGTGCGTCACAACTATTAAGCCAGTGCTCTAGAGTCGAGGAACCGCAACTGCTGAGCTCATGCGCTGCAACTGCTGAAGCCCTGGCACCTAGGTCCTGTGCTCCACAAGAGAAGCCAGCGCAATGTGATGCCCGCGTGCTGAAACGGGCAGGCCCCGCTCGCCGCAACGAGTGAAAGTCCACGTGCAGCAGCAAAGACTCAGCACAGCCAAAGACAAGCTATGGTTTTAAAAAGGACATCCAGGTCAGATGGTAAGTGAAAGCAGGTAAGGTGCAGAAAGGCACTTGTGTCCCTGAGGGCCTCAAGGATGAAGGGTTCAAAGTGGGGATCTACTAGGAGACCCACGCTCTGTTTTGCTGGAACCCCTGGGATATACCTTGAAGAAGAACAGAAGATGGCGGGAAGGTTGCCCTCGCACTGAGCACAGCCTGGGGAAAGCCAAAGGGAAGTCTGGTTCCTAAGAAGTGAGGGGCGGGGGCCAGTCCTCAGCCCGGGCTGACAGCACTGGTTACCCCAGGACACTGCCCGCCGTGAGCGCGGTCCTTCGGGGTTCCTGGAACTTGCTGTCCTCCCTGGTGCCCGCGAGGAGCGAACACACATTCTCTGGAGGAAAGTCACTCATCCTGGGCCCAGCCCACCAACGACTGTCCAAGGAGACCAACTGATGTCCAGTGAGAAGTGAACAAGGCGCCAAGAGCGGGGACCAGCAGATGCAGCTGCCAGAAGCAGGTTCAAAAGGTCCTCCAGTGTCACAGCTGTCAAGAGCTGGACTAAAACAGTCATGGTTAATGGCACAAAAGACAAGTGGGAAACCACAGGGGGGAATTACTAGGTAACCGTGAATTACCGGAGAAGGTAATGGCGCCCCACTCCAGCACTCTTGCCTGGAAAATCCCACAGATGGAGGAGCCTGGTGGGCCGCAGTCCACGGGGTCGCTAAGAGTCGTCGACACGACTGAGCGACTTCACTTTCACGAATTGGAGAAGGAAATGGCAACCCACTCCACTGTTCTTGCCTGGAGAATCCCAGGGATGGGGAAGCCTGGTGGGCTGCCGTCTATGGGGTCGAACAGTCGGACACGACTGAAGTGACTTAGCAGCAGCAACAGTGTGAATTACCTAGAAGATGGACAAAAAAAAAAGGTAGAACTTCTAGAAATGAAAAGTAGGGACTTCCCTGGTCATCCAGTGGCTAAGACGTCACACTCCCAGTGTAGGAGACCCAAGTTCAGTCCCTGGTGAGGGAACTAAGATCCTCCATGCCTCACGGGATGGCCTAAAAGTTAGGGAAAAAGAAACCCAGATAAAGTACAGTATTTTAATTATACCTATGCCTTCTTCAGGGCTTCCCAGGTAGTAGTGCTAGTAGTAAACAGACAATTGAACCCAGGGTTCGATCCCTGGGCTGGGAAGATCCCCTGGAGGAGGAAATGGCAACCCACGCCAGTATTCTTGCCGGGATAATCCCATGGACAGAGGAGCCTGGCAGGCTACAGTCCATGGGGTCGCAAAGAGTCAGACACGACTTTCAAAAGCATCAATTCTTCGGCGCTCAGCTTTCTTCACAGTCCAACTTTCACATCCATACATGACTACTAGAAAAACTATGGACTTGACTAGATGGACCTTTGCTGGCAAAGTAATGTCTCTGCTTTTTTTTTTTTTTTTTTTTTTACTGCTGCTGCTGCTGCTGCTGCTAAGTCGCTTCAGTCGTGTTCGACTGTGTGCGACCCCATACACGGCAGCCCACCAGGCTCCCCCGTCCCTGTTTAGGTTGATCATAGCTTTCCTTTCAAGGAGCAAGCATCTTTTAACCTCATGGCTGTAATCACCAGCTGTGGTTTTGGAGCCCCCAAAAATAAAGTCTGCCACTGTTTCTACTGTTTCCCCATCTATTTGCCATGAAGTGATGGGATTGGATTCCGTGATCTTTGTTTTCTAAATGCTGAGCTTTAAGCCAACTTTTTCACTCTGCTCTTTCACTTTGATCAAGAGGCTCTTTAGTTCTTCGCTTTCTGGTATAAGGGTGGTGTCATCTGCATATCTGAGGTTATTGATATTTCTCCCAGCAATCTTGATNATTCCGTGATCTTTGTTTTCTAAATGCTGAGCTTTAAGCCAACTTTTTCACTCTGCTCTTTCACTTTGATCAAGAGGCTCTTTAGTTCTTCGCTTTCTGGTATAAGGGTGGTGTCATCTGCATATCTGAGGTTATTGATATTTCTCCCAGCAATCTTGATTCCAGCATGTGCTTCTTCCAGCCCAGCATTAATTAATTAATACATAAAACAAAAAATGTAGCATATTCTTACAGTAAGATAGTATTAAGCAAAAAAAACTTTAAAAATCAATGAATAAATGGCATAATGTGTGTAAAGTCTCAACGACAGTGCTAGATAGATAATGGTTGCTTGGAAGCCAAGAAGTCACCCAACTATGAAGTTAAGTGGTTTAAAAACTAAAACACATTTTTCATTATATTTTCTATTCCAAAGAGATTTATACCTTATATAACATTAAGACTAATTTCATTTTTCAAAAATTTAATTATTCATCTCAACCTTTATAAATTTCATGAAACCAGTGGTTACAAAATATATTGGGTTAAATAATACTTTATTTCCTGGTATTTTAAACAGGATTCATGACTTTTTACTGTGCTTTCTGCATGGTGTTTCATTTTTATTATTTTTTCAAGAGGTAAAGGAGTCAGAACTTTATATAACAAAGTTGAGCTTATAAAAAACAGTCTTCACAGGATGAGACTTAACCCAATTTTCTCCAGGTAGCATCCCATCAGTAAATCACTTCCCAGAACAAAATGCAGAAACAATGGAATAGAGTGCTATCACTGACTTGAATTTCTGAAATACTCTCTTGAATCAGTCAAGATCTCAGAAGCATCCCTCAGTGAAAACAGTAGTTTCCCTGATCATGGAGCTACTCAGTTTCAGAATATTTGTACAGTCTAAACTGGACATGGAACAACAGACTGGTTCCAAATAGGAAAAGGAGTACGTCAAGGCTGTATATTGTCTCCCTGCTTATTTAACTTATATGCAGAGTACATCATGAGAAACGCTGGGCTGGAAGAAACACAAGCTGGAATCAAGATTGCCGGGAGAAAAATCAATAAACTCAGATATGCAGATGACATCACCCTTATGGCACAAAGTGAAGAGGAACTAAAAAGCCTCTTGATGAAAATGAAAGAGGAGACCGAAAAAGTTGGCTTAAAGTTTAACATTCAGAAAACGAAGATCATGGCATCTGGTCCCATCACTCCATCGGAAATAGATGGGGAAACAGTGGAAACAGTGTCAGACTTTATTTTTGGGGGCTCCAAAATCACTGCAGATGGTGACTGCAGCCATGAAATTAAAAGACGCTTATTCCTTGGAAGAAAAGTTATGACCAACCTAGATAGTATATTCAAAAGCAGAGACATTTGAATAAGCAGAGACATTTGCCGACTAAGGTCCATCTAGTCAAGGCTATGGTTTTTCCTGTGGTCGTGTATGGATGTGAGAGTTGGACTGTGAAGAAGGCTGAGTGCCGAAGAATTAATGCTTTTGAACTGTGGTGTTGGAGAAGACTCTTGAGAGTCCCTTAGACTGCAAGGAGATCCAACCAGTCCATTCTGAAGGAGATCAACCCTGGGATTTCTTTGGAAGGAATGATGCCAAAGCTGAAACTCCAGTACTTTGGCCACCTCATGCGAAGAGTTGACTCATTGGAAAAGACTCTGATGCTGGGAGAGATTGGGGGCAGGAGGAGAAGGGGACGACCGAGGATGAGATGGCTGGATGGCATCACGGACTCGATGGACGTGAGTCTGAGTGAACTCCGGGAGATGGTGATGGACAGGGAGGCCTGGCGTGCTGCGATTCATGGGGTTGCAAAGAGTCGGACATGACTGAGTGACTGCACTGAACTGAAAGGATGAAAAGTAACTATCAAAACCAAAGAACCTATACCCAGGTTAGGGTACCGACGATAACTGCCCAACAGTGGAGGCAATAAATCTCTCAATTCTTTTATCTGGTCTCAAAAGCCTAAAATGGAGGTAGGGGAAGGTTGGGGTCTGCTAGGATTACCTTTCTTTTTGCATGAAAACCTAAATCTCTACCCTGTTCATAGCTTCTCAGGGGTTTTCACATCTCCAACGGTCAGGACATTTAGGGTGGGGAGATGAGAGGATGAAGAAGAGGAAGAATATAAGAGGGTTACTTTGAGGTCCTAGACTCCTTAGAAGCAGAGAATTTGGAATGACTCTTCAAAAGAGGATGTGTTTAGAGCTGTGTTAGCCCACTGTTTGAGTAGAATCTGAAACACCAGGGATTTAGTGTTGGTGCAGGACTTTCTAGGTAAGCTAGAAGGGAATAACCCAGATAGACCTTTGGGCTTACACTCAGCCAGGTGACTGTCACCACAGCCACTGTCCTAGGGGCTGTTACCGTGTGACCAGAAAGTACAGTTTCCAGGTGCTCAGCATGCACACCAGGAGGCCACGCCCTCCAGATCTCCCAGCTGCAGTGTGATGAGGACCCTGGCCTCCAAAAGGCCAGGAGGGCAATTACATTTGGAAATGGTCCCCAAGGTAAGAACTGGAGCGGGAATGGCAGTCCACTCCCGGAGAATCCCATGGACAGAGGAGCCTGGCGGGCTATAGTCCATGGGGTTGCAAAGAGTCAGATACGACTGAGTGACTAACACATCTAAGGTAAGAACAGAGGCAAACATCTGCCTGAAATACAGAATTCAGTTCCCCTGTCCTGGAGTGAGGAGAAAGGTTTTAGGGGTGACTTAATTTCAGTGTCTCACTTAATTCTCTTTCACAAACGTCCTTCTTTGCTCATGCTGTGGGAGCCCCACATGAAATACACATTTACAGTCAGCAGCTCTGGAGTCTCCCCTTGGTTCTCTCTCTACACTTTTTCCTATACATTTTAAAAAGTCATTTAACTAATAAGCTGTGGCTCAGTTTCCACATCTGCCATCAGGGTACATCATTTCATTGACATTTAAGAGAAAAAGATGTCTAATCTAGAAATAAGTTATTAAAATTAGTTTTCAAATTCTACTTTGCATCTGTAATCAACCGGTTAATCTAAAATGATCTCATTAATTTAAAAAAATCAACATAATATTATGCTATTCTATAATTTAAAGCACTTTAAAATACATGTATGATATGAATACTTTACACATATGATGTGACTATCATGCGTATATGATACATGTACATGTGTACACATGTACCCAGTGTAAACTCAGCCTAGGTTTCAAAAAAAAGAATGCAAAGACCAGGGTGATCTGCTGGTGTTTTACTCAGAAAGTCTGCTGCTGAAAGCTGCAACTTAAGCCACCCACATCTCGGTCAATAACCAACACTACTAATTTGCTTAGTCAATATCAGCAATTGGTTTTCAGTGATAAAAACAGTGGCCTCACGGGTCTCGCTGGTGGTCCAGTGGTTATATTCTGTCCTGTGACGCAGCAAACACCAGTTTGATCACTGTTCCAGGATGATCCCCCATGTGGCCCGTGTGCCACAACTGCTGAGTCCCAGCTCTAGAGCTGGAGTGCTGCAGCTATGGAACCCATGAGCTGCGACTACCAAAGCCTTTGCGTCCAGAGCCTGGGCTCCACAACAAAAGAAGCCCCCGCAATGAGAAACCTGCATACTGCAATGAAGAGTAGCCCCTGCCTGCCACAACTAGAGAAAGCCCACGCGCAGCAGCCAAGACCCGCTACAGCCCCCAAAAAAATAAATCTTAAGAAAACAAAAAGAAAAGACAGTGGCCTCATGAATAGCATGATAACGTTTTAGAAAGGACTCTTATTGATTAAATTAAAGGTAGTCTAGGTACGGACTGGTTTAAGATATTTTAGAGATACTCAACTCCTTTGCATGAATAGGGTATAAAATCCAGTGAGGCCTAAGTGTTCATCTTTAAGGACAGCACCCAGCTAAATGTTGAATAGTTCTGTGTTGGTTGGCCATTGGTTTAGGATGAAGTTTAGTTGCCTGATAATATGGTTGTATGTGCTATATTGTGCTGGCTTTCTAATTAACGTTTAATAAATGTTAGCATTTAATAAATATCTTTATTATGGCAGAATTTGATCCAAAATCAGTTCTTCTGGGTATATACCCACAAGCTGAACTGCTAAATCATATAGTAACTCTAGTTTTAATTTTTTAAGGAGCCACCTTACTGCTTTCCATAGTTTGCTGTGTCTCTTGCCTCAGGCCCTTCCTCTGCAGCCCCCAATCACTATTCTCTTTCCACCTCACTCTCTCTCCCTGCATAACAGCAGAAGTCTCCAAACCCATCTCCTGTTCCCATTGAGATTAGGACTGCCAGCTTTGTGTGTGTCTGTGTGCTCTAAGTTACTTCAGTCGCATCCAACTCTTTGCAGCCCTATGCCCTGTAGCCCTCCAGGCCTTCTGTCCATGGGATTCTCCAGGCAAGAATGCTGGAGTGGGTTGCCATGCCCTTCCCCCAGGAGATCTTCCCAACCTAGGATCGACCCCGCGGTTCTTAGGTCTCCTGCACTGGCAAGCACTTTCTTTATCACTAGCACCACCTGGGAAGCCCCCCTGCCAGCTTTATTTTCTTTTGCAGTTTCAATGTCATTTCTCTGCTGAAAACAGCAACAAACTTCAGTGGCCCTATTACCTGCCAAATGAAGCACTAACTCTGATCAGATCTTCAAGGGTAGTCAAAATACACATTCCATGCATGCTCCTAGGAGGTCGTGTTCAAGTATGACCTTTCCTCTTTCACTGCCTATGTGCTCTGCCTTCCTGGCCATATTTGCTCCACCTGCTGAAACATCCTCACCCCTTAGGAATGATTTTACTTGGCACTTGAACATTTAAAACTTCTACCAAATCTAAATTTATCAGCCTAGGATTCATCTTTGTATAAGAAACTTTCTCTACACTCATCATTTTGTATGCAGCGTCTTTTCCACCACACTGAAAACCTTAAGGTCAGGGAAGGGGTTGATTTTATTTGTTGCAAAATCCCCAGTGTTTTATACCGTGGGGCATTTGATAAACAGAGAAGAATAGATTGTTGTTTCCTAAGTATGAATTCTCTCTCTTTCGAAATTTCAAAACTTTTAGAATTGAATCAGGTTTATAAATGAGCCCTCTGGAGATCCTCTGAGGGCTCTTTATTTAGGGCCTAAATTACCAAGTTTTGACTGACTATATTGATCAGACCAAAGCGATAACAGCTAAATATCTGCTTCCCTTGAGCAATACAGACTCAGTCGTCACTGGATTTCATATTGGGCTTTCTGCAATTAGTTCTTTTTCCCTTAATGATGATCATTGTCTTCCAAATGCTCTGTGCTCAGAAGTAAATTATGATTACCTAATATTCCAAGAGTCTCATGGAAATAGATTTGAGGAATATTATTCAGTAGGCAGAGTACTATTATCTCGGTGAGAAGTTTATAACTTATCTCCTTTTTAATTGGTTTGTTATATTATTCTTTTCCTGCTCTATTGGACAGAGTACAATAAAAAGAACCACGACTTTTGCCAGGGAAAGACAACATAAAAATAAGTTAAAGTAGGAGACAACACGACATGCATGGTGCAATTTTAAACTAAAATGATAATACATAATAAAACTCAAAATGAGTTGCAGCTGGGGTTTAAAAACTTCATTATATCATTGAAGTGAAAATTGGGTAATAAACAATCCTCCCCCCCACAACAAATCAATGCACATATGCAAATAAAGTTAACCCACGCTATAAAAGGCTAAAAAGAAATCCATAAAATGTGCAGTAAGCTGTCATTTTCCCAGAACAATTGGAGGAGAGATTCAGAGGAGGGCAACTCCTATTGAGCAAGCTAGGGAGAGGAAGACAGAGGCAAAGACAGGAAGCGAGACCAAAATGAGCAACTGGGAGAAACCTGCAGACCTGCAAGAGACTGGATGGAAGATGAGAACAAAAGTAGTTCAGAGAACACAGTGAGGAGAGAGGTTCGGGCTACAGCGTCAGAGCACGTAGCTCTGGGAATTCTGGGTTTTTCTGATGGTGCCTCACACACCATAACAGGCCAGAAGAAGCATCCTAAAGGAGCCAAACCAGGCTGTACAGACCTATTACTTCATATTTGACTGTAAACTCCTTGAAGCCAGAATAGGTCCATGACTGGTGTTCGTATACACCACAATACAAGCATCTGCACACTATAAGGCGCTTGTTGCATGTTTAAGACATTAATATGTGAAGCACTACAATATTCCCAAGCTCAATGGAGTCACTGAATGATTAATTCAGATTATTGTGATCTATAACTTAGGTCTTCATATATTCCAGCTTGCTTGGGATAGTGCCAGCTAACACCTGCTGACCCCACAGAGTACTTCCTTTCATTCTCAAAAATGTCCAGGTTTGGAAGGTAAATTTGATGGTAATTCTAGTTATGACATAGTCTGAAAGTTGATTTCCAGAATTCCCTGCCAACTTGTCTACTGGCATTATCTCTTTCTGATCAACACAAAAAATGGACCATGAAAGTTAACACTGCAAACACTGTGACTCTGGACTACAGGTAAGTGAATTTAGTTACTGTTATTCTGATATTAGCACTGTTTTCTAGAGAAATAATTTTCTAAACTCAATGAATAGGTATAGCTACCTAGTGATTTCTATAATCAATTTTCTCCAGTTTGAATACATAATGGAAATGTTACTACCATCACCTTCTGGGATATAAGTAAAATAAATCATTAAGTATGGAGCCACAGGGACTTCCCTCATGGCTCAGCTGGTAAAGAATCCATCCACAATGTGGGAGACCCGGGTTCGATCCCTGGGTTGGGAAGATCCCCTGCAGAAGGGAAAGGCTACCCACTCCAGTATTCTGGCCTNGATATAAGTAAAATAAATCATTAAGTATGGAGCCACAGGGACTTCCCTCATGGCTCAGCTGGTAAAGAATCCATCCACAATGTGGGAGACCCGGGTTCGATCCCTGGGTTGGGAAGATCCCCTGCAGAAGGGAAAGGCTACCCACTCCAGTATTCTGGCCTGGAGAATCCCATGGACCGTACAGTCCATGGGGTTTCAAAGAGTCAGACACGACTGAGTGACTTTCATTTTCACAGAGCCACCAACATATTCCCTTTGTTTCTGTGTGTACACATATGTATATTCTTGGAAGGAGAAACACATTTTGATGATCCTGGAAACTTAAGAGACTTTGTATCATGGTTGTTTTATTTGGAAATGATGGTATAAATAGCAATCATGTGTGTATATATAACAACTGAATCATTCACTGTACTGTACATTTGAAAGTAACATGACATTGTAAACCAACTGTACTTCAATAAAAAATAAAAAAGATAAACAAGGGGTAATTTTTATGGTTTTAAAAACTTCGTAAAATTGCATTTAAAAGCATCTTATTCAGGGCTGCTGCTAGCACATGCCATGTGATTTGTAAGAATTAGGAAAAAAAATTATCTCTCTGGATGGATCAAGTGGGAAAAAGGACCTGCTTCCCCCAGTGGCATGGGGGGGCTGGATCACAGGCTAGATTTCACCAGTATCTCACTCCTACAAAGAGAGCGGTGGCCCTGACAGTAAAGCTAATTTTCCCCATTTTGCAAAACAGATACAGTCACATGAAGGCTACCTGTGAAGTAAATCTCCATATTGTACATCCACTTTTCACCAAAACATTTTAAAGGTGTCCATGTGAGAGAGGAAAAAAAAAAAAGAGCCAGCAAAGTAAGGTGTGTATTTATGCAGAAATGGCTGGGGGGATTCCACTTTACAATGCAGAAAAGTCATAGAAATCTCCAAGTTTAAAGAAATGTAACAAACATGCGATAAGATCTTAAATCTACAATTCAAATGAGCAAAAACCTATGAATTAAAAATTGCTAGCATGCTTTGATTTTCAGGATTTTCTGCCAAAGACCGAAAGAGAATAAACCAAACTGAGCTTAAAAGTCTCTGGTTTTTAATTAAACCTCTAAAATACTAGAAAGTACAAACATGCTGTTCTCGTCTATGAATCTCAGATCTAGCTTCTCAGCAGTTGCTAAAGGAAGGCGCTTAAAACTACCACCATCATCGTCATGATAAATGCTAGTTGATTGCAAGACTAAAGAGAAAACAAATGCATGAGAGACTGTGATTTAGAATGCAGTAGAAAGGAGTGAAGGAAAGAGACACAGCACATTGCCTAAGGGCCACACAACAGTCCCAGATGTAATGGAGCGGAACGATTACCAAAAATCCATGGCTGAGGAGACCGTAAAACTCTAAGATCAAGTCTTGGTAAAGCATAGCAAATTGCTTGCCTGATTTACAGCCTACGTGGGAGTCCATTTCTGTGCCTCCAATGCCTGGGTAAGGGGACATCCTGGTAGCTTTCCATCTTCCCTCACGCTGAAATTGCAACATAAAAATAAAACTGCCAGACAGGCTTCAGCATAGATGTTGTAGCTGGGATGGTGCTGTGTCAACGGTATTTTTGTATGTTCTGAATGAATCTGTCTGCTCTTTATTTTCACTGTCACAATGTCCTCCAAATCTAAATAAATGTCTAAAAATGGTGTTTTATCAGAAGACTCGCAGTTTCCTAGAATAAGAGAAAACCATTCCAGATCTTGATGCACCATTTTTACTGACTGGAAAACCAAATAATATCACTGCCCTTTTTTTTGAACAACTGATTCCAGAGAACGCAGCCCTTCAAGAGACATTACTGGATGAATTAGAAATCACAACACTCACTGTGCTTATTATGGGGTTTTCTTTTGGTATCAGTCTTTTCTATGTATATTCAACCTGAGAATTATTTATTCAACAGTATTTTTAATGGATCTGTGAAAGTCGCTCAGTTGTGTCTGACTCTTTGCAACCCCATGGCTATACACTTCATGGAACTCTGAATACTGGAATGGGTAGCCTTTCCCTTCTCCAGGGGATCTTCCCAACCCAGGGATTGAAAACCAGGTCTCCCACATTGCAGCCCTTTAATGGATTTAAGAAAAAATGAATAGGCAGATTGTTTATACTAGTAAGCCCCAATCATTGTTCATTAGTTAGTTAGTTCAGTCGCTCAGTTGTGTCTGACTCTTTGCAACCCCATGAATCGCAGCATGCCAGGCCTCCCTGTCTTCATGTCAATGTATGCCAAAACCAGTAGAGTACTGTAAAGTAAAATAAAATAAAATTAAAAAAAAAATTGAAACATAGTTGTTACAATGTTGTGTTAATTTCAGCTGTACAGCAAAGTGATTCAGTCACCCAAGATTCTTTTAATATGTTAATATATCTTACAGTTGATATTTACACTTTGTAGATTCCATTTTCTTTGGTGTCTCTTCAATGTGTTACTTTGAGACCTTACAACACATTGAAACGTCACTTTCCTTCCCCAACTCCACATCTCCCTTTCTTTGAACAGCCACTAAAACGAAAACCTATCGATTCATGTGTCTTTTCCCCCCAAACCATTTCAGTTCAAGTAAAGCTTCAAGTCAAAACTAAGCTCCCAGTTCTTCAGGCCACACAATGGCTCAGCACCCAATCCTGGTGCTGGCTCTGTTCCTTGTGATGTTCCAGACACACTCTCAGTGGCTTGGACCTGTTCCCATAGTGACTGCAAAGCACATGTCCTCGGAAACACTGGTACCAACAACTAGAGGCAGTCAAGAGTGCCTTTCAGAAAATGAGAAAGGGAAGTTGTAACACACAAAATAAAATACGAAAATAAATTTCCCTGGGAAACCTATCATCTCTGCAAGAAGGCTTGGGCACAGAGTGGGGCCAACTTGTAGAAGGGGACAGGAGTCACGCAAACACTGTTCTGTGCTCAGAACCTGTGAGTGAAGGTTCTTACACTGAGCACAGATTCTGTGCTCAGAACCTATGAGTGAAGCCGGTTACTGCTCACATAGACTGGGTCTAGAGCAGCACAACCACATGTCAGCTAGCAGGCCCACTGAAGGGAGACACCTTCCTAACAAAGGAGACTATTAACACAAAAATCAAACAAGAATAACATGATTTATGAAACATAATGTTGGCTTTCATCTTTAGGCTCAGGCTGTACACCTTGTCAGGATGAACGTGCAAAACCAAAATGTCACTCGCTGAACTCAGAATCGTATGTTTGAAGCTGAATTCTCATTAACAAAACAGTAATAAAGTGGATGTGTTCAGTTGCTCATTAAACCAAAAACTCTTTAAGGAGGGTAACTAGGTGTTCATGATTACAACTGGGTATGCTGGTCGAATGAACGAAGGCATGAAAGACCTTTTCCAAAACCTAGGGTGACTGACACATTACGGCCAAAAGGGAAAACTGGTAATAAAATACCACCATTCACAGAGTGCATACTCTGAAATAATGCTGTGCTAAATGTTCAACGGGCTTCTCAGGTGGCAAAGGGGTAAAGAATCCACCTGACAATGCAGGAGATACAGGTTCGATCCCTGGGTCAGGAAGATTCCCTGGAGCGGAAATGGTAACCCATTCCAATATTCTTGCCTGGGAAATCCCATGGACAGAGGAGCCTGGTGGGCCACAGTCCATGGAGTCGCAAAGAGTCGGACATGACTGAGCATGCACACATGCAAAGGTTCAACACAAGAGTTCATGGAATCCCCACGACAACCCTGTGTGGCAGCACCGCGGCCAGCCCTGTTTTTCCAGGTAAGATCATTAAGGCTCAAAGAAGTTAATTATCTGCCCATTTTATATCCTCAGTAAGGGCAGAGCCATGACAACTGAGGTCTGTCAGATGTCAGAGCCTGAACCGTGCACCTCATAAAAGCTTCAAAATGTAGAAACGAACCTCCTCCCGCAAAAAATAGTCATACAAGGTTGCTTAGAAAACTCTGGATGTTTGCATGTCATCATTTGACTTAATTGTTATTTAATTGGAGGCAAATCCCTGAGTATAAGTACAGATACACAGATACATGTAGGTTTACTGGTAATCACAGCTGTCAGTTTCAACAGTGAATGGGTGGGAAGCAAAGCTGAGGAGGACAGAGGTCTTGCTAGAGGGTGGTCCTGGACAAAAAGTGACGGCAAATGCCACAGACTCCTTAGTGTTGACCCAATCCTCCTTTTCCCCCACAACGCAGTGAAGTATGACATAGCACGAAAACACCAAGCTGGGGGCCACTTCAATTGGGTCCAAATCTGTGCAATTTAAGGCCAGTTTTTTTTAGCTCTCCTAGTCTTAATTTCTTCATGTTTGAAACAATGAAAACAATCATAGTACTTTCCTCAAAGAGTTGTAAATGAAAGAATCCTATAATTAAAGTTCCTTGCACAGTCCTAGTACATAGGCACTCAAAGGAAGGAGTACTGAAAGCAAGAAAGGCTATGAATATAATCACTGAGGAAAAGCAAGAGGATATGTTTTCCTAGACCTACTCCCTCAAAAGCAAATGCTCAGATCATAAAAGCTCAATCCAAGGAATGGTTCTTGACCTGCTGAAATCTTGCATTAGGGCTCTCAGAGAATCTACTACAACCACCAGAAGCAGAAGGGTAAGAAAACAGTGAAAGATTCCTGCAATAATAATGTCACTGATGCTGATGGAGAGTTAAGGCACTTATTAGGTGTTCCTTTGGAAGATGTTAGGAAAGATTATTAAGAATAACAACAGCAGTGAAGGCTGACCAGAGTCACTGTCTTCTCTAAGCAAGAGCTCCAGGCACTTCCTGAGCCTTTTAGAAAGGCTGAGACAGCCAGGTCAACAGAGGGTCAATTTGTATCCAGAAGCCAATAAGTAGATAATAAAATAAATACATGGTTTATGTTTGCTATCATGTTTCTCAGTAAATGTGGTTTATTAGTACAAGGATAAACAATCTTTAAGGAAACCGAGGTTTATTGACAAACTGGTACAACTTGCAAAAGGATCCCAGGAGAAAATGTTCATCTCCTCTCCAGATCCATGGGTTTGTGTGATGGTTTTGTTTGTTTGCTTTTTTACTAGGAATGCTCTTTTAGTGAATAACATGTCACTTGTTATCTCAAAGTCACATGCTTTACAAGCAATCTGTTCTCTTTCCTTTATTTGTCTCTTAATCACATTCTCTTATTGTGGCGACTTTGGCGTTGAACTGTATCGGAAACGGTTCTTTGTCTGAGCATCTTGGGTTCAGCTCAGTTCAGTTCAATGGCGCAGTCGTGTCTGACTCTTTGCGACCCTATGGACTGCAGCTCACCAGGCCTCCCTGTCCATCACCAACTCCCAGAGGTTACTCACTCATGTCCATTGAGTCGGTGATGCCATCTAACCATCTCATCCTCTGTCGTTCCCTTCTCCTCCTGCCTTCAATCTTCCCCAGCATCAGGGTCTTTTCAAATGAGTCAGGTCTTCGCATCAGGTGGCCAAAGGATTGGAGTTTCAGCTTCAACATCAGTCCTTCCAATGAATATTCAGGACTGATTTCCTTTAGGATAGACTAGTTGGATCTCCTTGCTGTCCAAGGGACTCTCAAGAGTCTTCTCCAATACCACAGACTTAAATTGAAGAAAGTAGGGAAAACCGCGAGACCATTCAGGTATGACTTAAATCAGATCACCTATGATTATACAGTGGAAGTAACAAATAGATTCACGGGATTAGATCTGATAAACAGAGTGCCTGAAGAATTATGAATGGAGGTTCATGATTAGTCTTCTCCAATACCACAGACTTAAATTGAAGAAAGTAGGGAAAACCGCGAGACCATTCAGGTATGACTTAAATCAGATCACCTATGATTATACAGTGGAAGTAACAAATAGATTCACGGGATTAGATCTGATAAACAGAGTGCCTGAAGAATTATGAATGGAGGTTCATGATACTGTACAGGAGGCAGAGATCAAGACCATCCCCAAGAAAAAGAAATGCAAAAAGGCAAAATGGTTGTCTGAGGAGGTCTGACAAATAGCTATGAAAAGCAAAGGGGAAAAGGAAAGATATACTCATCTGAATGCAGAGTTCCAAAGAATAGCAAGGAAAGATAAGAAAGCCTTCCTCGGTGATCAGTGCAAAGAAATAGATGAAAACAAAAGAGTAGGGAAAACTAGAGATCTCTTCAAGAAAATTATAGATACCAAGGGAACATTTCATGCAAAAATGGCACAATAAAGGACAGAATTGGTATGGACTTAACAGAAGAAGAAGATATTAAGAAGAGGTGGCAAGAATACACCAAAGAACTATACAAAAAAGATCTTCACAACCCAGATAATCATGATGGTGTGATCACTCACCTAGAGCCAGACATCCTGGAATGCGAAGTCAAGTGGGCCTTAGGAAGCCTCACTATGAACAAAGCTAGTGGAGGTGATGGAATTCCAGTTGAGCTATTTCAAATCCTAAAAGAACATCACAGGAGGTGAGCTTAACTCCACTTCAAAATGATTGCTCTGGACAGCCCAAGACATGAAACACAACTAGAAGCATATTTGATGTCACTAACCTTTGAGAAATGCAAGAACTTTATAGATGCAGTGTTAGAAAGCACTTGCATTGAAGTTAAAACTGTACAAACAGGGAGACAAAATCTTTTGTAAGGAGAAGAGAAATACCTAACATTTACTAAGTGCCAGGTGTCATTCTGTTTAATCCAACTAGGTTTGTAATGAAATTCTGATAGAATTCTTATTTTCTAACATATAAGTAAGTAGGTAGAATTAGCTTTTGACATGTTACATAAAAGGGCTCACCCGATGGCTCAAGAGGTAAGGAATCTGCCTGTAAAGCAAAAGACGCATATTTGATCCCTAGGTCAGGAAGATCCCCTGGAGCAGGAAATAACAACCTGCACCAGTATTCTTGCTTGGAAAATCCCACTGATAGAGGAGGGCTACAGTCCATGGGGTCATGAAGAGTCAGACACAACTGAGCACATACACACGCATACAACCTTAGAGACGGGATATCTAATATAATTCATTAAGCATAATTGAAATAGAAATTCTACAATGAGAATGTAATGAGAAACATTGTGTAAACTGACTTTTTGAAGTATATCTTTCCCCCAGTTCACATATTTGATTCCCATTCATTTTTTCATGAACATAACTTGCTTATTTATCAGCTGAACAATTTTACCAGCATCTGTGTAAAACTAGCTGCCTAAGGAAAAAGTGCCCACAATGAAAAAAGTGAGGCAGCTGCTAATGACCGCCTGGATAATAAAGTCCAAAGGCATTACAGTTTCCCCAGTTCACATATTTGATTCCCATTCATTTTTTCATGAACATAACTTGCTTATTTATCAGCTGAACAATTTTACCAGCATCTGTGTAAAACTAGCTGCCTAAGGAAAAAGTGCCCACAATGAAAAAAGTGAGGCAGCTGCTAATGACCGCCTGGATAATAAAGTCCAAAGGCATTACAGTTAACTAAATATACGTTTTTTTTTTTTTTTTTTAAGAAAGTACCTAGGAAAACAATGTTGAGGTTAAGCCATATGTATCATTGACTGCTTTCCCCCTCAAAATCTAGACCCATACAAAGTGTGACCTAAAGGTAAAGAATGTGTCTTATTCCCCAGCGCTGTTCACAGCATGAATCAACCACACAAATGTACTTGGCAGGTACTCATCCAATTGAAATGAATTTTCCATTGCTTCCCAAATACTGTCCAGACTTTCACACATCTGGGCCTCAGCTCACATGGATCTCTCTGCCTGGAACATCTCCTCACACAATCAGCCCAATTCTTTAATTGCTAAAATCCCAGCCAGTTCTTAAAGACCCTATGAAATGCTAGGAAGTTCCCGTGAATGCTCAGAGATCAATCGGTTTAGTCTCTGAATTCCATTATAGTCTTAAAACCTATTGAAGACCTCAAAGGGGTTTTGTTTAAATGAATTATATCTATCGATATTAACCACATTAGAAATTACAACTGAAATAACTTCTAAAAAAATTTACTAATTCATTAAACATAATAAACATCACATATTGGCATAAGTAATACACTCATGAAAAATAAAACTGTTTTCCTCTCAGATTGCGAATAAACTAGTCTTGTTTTACATTTTGCAAATCTCTTTAATGTCTGGCTTAATAGGAGATGGACAGCTGGATTCTTACATCTGCTTACAATAATATATTATCTTGATGGAAACATTTGAAGAAAAAAAAAGCCTCATGTAACATGTAGTTGGGAAAGGGTTTGGCAGCCTTTTCAGATATTATGGATATCATTTTTTGATACCACAACAAAACTCTACAAGTCATCTTTCTTAAATGTTAGCTGTGATGTGGAATCTGAAGTTACATTAACAAACTTTTCATACTTTTACATTATTGTTCTATTTTGCACTTTGAACAAATCTTCTTACTCATGGATGATTTTTTTTTTTAACATCATGTATTGGTTATTTGGAAAATACTGATTCATTGAGTTATACAGATCTTCCAAATGTTGTATTTCATTACACGGTATTTTTAAAAATCACATTAATATCCCTTTCAATTTCATCATGAAAGCTTTAAAGTATTGATAAGCTGTCAAGCTCACGGTAGAAAATAAACTTTTCCAAAATTCCAATTTTCACTTGAAAGCTTAAGTTTTATCATTGGCAACAAACACTGCCAGTTGTTCTTTTTGAATCGATAAGCTTGCTTAATTCATTTTGAAAAAGCGGCTGCCAAATATCCATGTCTGAAGAATCAGCGTAGCTGTCAATCATTCCTTCTAGTAAAACTGCTGTGCCACAGGAAAAGCAACTGACTTAGCTTACAACAAAAACAATTGCTTTTCCTCAAGATGACCACTGCAGTCCAGTATTCCATAGAAACTCCCATTTCCTCATATAGGATATGAAAAGCACATGTATTCAAGAATCAAGACTTCATACAATTAATCATTTTTACTGCCTATTCAAGGATGGTCTTAAAACTAGCATTTTCTTTTACTGTGAGTGTGGGCAGTCCAGTTGAGGAATACAGTGACCTGCGGCATGCTTGGGAGCTCCATCTTGAGTTCTACTAAGGCGCCAGTGGTTTTATCCATTATTGCTTTGGTTCCATCAACTGGTCAAAATGGAAATATGATGAAAGAGGCAAAGAACACTTGATATTATTTTGAAAGAGTTTTGACCACAGAAATCTCCTGAAAGAGTCTTGGGGAACCCTGGGAGCCTGTGGCCACATTTTAAGAAACACTGTGATAGAGCAAAACGGACTTCAATAACTGGCCTTATGCAAATCACTTAACCTCACCTATAAATTGAGGATAATAAATCCTGGCACACTGAGTTACTGTGAGAATGATATCCTGTACTATAGGTAAAGCACCCTATGGTGCCTGTCACACAGTCATCACTGTATAAAGTTTATTCTCCTTTCAGGTCCCTGGTATGTACTTTGTCCTGCCTAATATGGTGGCTGAGCAGGCACAGGAGGGCCTAGAGGAGCTATCCCACGTAGAAGGTCAGGAATGGTGGCAGTAAGGAGATACCCCTCATCCAAGGTAAGGAGCAGCGGCTGTGCTTTGCTGGAGCAGCCGTGAAGAGATACCCCACACCCAAGGTAACAGAAACCCAAGTAAGATGGTAGGAGTTGCAAGAGGGCATCAGAGGGCAGACACACTGAAACCATACTCACAGAAAACTAGTCAGTCTAATCACACTAGGACCACAGCCTTGTCTAACTCAATGAAACTAAGCTATGTCTGCGGGGCAACCCAGGATGGGCGGGTCATCGTGGAGAGGGCTGACAGAACGTGGTCCACTGGAGAAGGGAATGGCAAGCCACTTCAGTATTCTTGCCTTGAGAACCCCATGAACAGTATGAAAAGGCAAAATGATAGGATATCAAAAGAGAATCTCCCCAGGTCGTTAGGTGCCCAATATGCTACTGGAGATCAGTGGAGAAATAACTCCAGAAAGAATGAAGGGATGGAGCCAAAGCAAAAACAATACCCAGCTGTGCATGTGACTGGTGATAGAAGCAAGGTCCAATGCTGTAAAGAGCAATACTGCATAGAAACCTGGAATGTCAGGTCCATGAATCAAGTTGGTGATGAACAGGGAGGCCTGGCATGCTGTGATTCATGGGGTCGCAAAGAGTCGGACATGACTGAGCGACTGAAGTGAACTGAATACTTACTATGACTACATTCTGATAATGGCTTAACAAAATGCCATCTTTTATTTACCTATTAGATTGTGAACTCCTTAGATGTGTATAAGAGACCAATACCCAGCTGTGCATGTGACTGGTGATAGAAGCAAGGTCCAATGCTGTAAAGAGCAATACTGCATAGAAACCTGGAATGTCAGGTCCATGAATCAAGGCAAACTGGAAGTGGTCAAACAAGAGATGGCAAGGGTGAACGCCGACATTCTAGGAACAGTGAACTAAAATGGACTTGAATGGGTGAATTTAACTCAGATGACCATTATATCAACTACTGCGGGCAGGAATCCCTCAGAAGAATTGTAGTAGCCATCATAATCAACAGAAGAGTCCAAAATGCAGTACTTAGATGCAGTCTCAAAAANAAGGTACACAGTAAACTTCCAGTAACCAATCAAAAGGAAATGAAGCTACAGCAAATGAACACTATAGAATTCAGAATAATTGTTCCCAATATGCCCAGAGAGCTACAATAGAAAACATAAATAATTTAACAAAGTCAGGAAAACAATATAAGACAAAATCAGAAGTTCAACAAAGAGAGGACATAAAAAAGAACCATAGAGAAATATATGCAATAATGAAAAAGTAATAGGACATAGTAGGACGTAAATACAATTTAAAGGTCCAAAATTTCTATTACAGTTGAGGGAGATGGAAATAATATAATTTGTATTAATCCACAATAAGGCAAGACTGCCCATTATAATCTCTGGAATAATCATAAGATATGGTATAAAATATGTAACTTACAAGTTAGAGGTGGAAAAGAAGAAAATAACAGTATTTGTATGATCTAAAAATCATCAAGACAGAAAAAAACTAAAAAAAAAGAGACAAACAGAAAATGAATAGTAAGATGGTGGTTCTAAACAAACATTATGAATAACATTAAATCAAAAGGGAAAATTCACCAAATAAAACTTTAAAAAGTCAAAGCTGATAAAAAGGTAACAGAGTTTCGTGTATCTTACAAAACACTTCTACAAAGACAACTCAGAATGATTTAAAGCGATGTGCATGCAAATATTAAAAGAAACTGCTATACATATATCATGCAATGTTGAGTTTAAGTAAGGGATCTTTAATGCAGCTAAAGAGGAACAGTTTATAGTAATAAAAAGATTAATCCAACAGGAAAAAATCATAAATCTCTAGGTTTCAGTTCAGTTCAGTTGCTCAGTTGTGTCTGACTCTTTGCGACCCCATGGATTGCAGCACACCAGGCCTCCCTGTTGATCACCACTGCCGGAATTTACTCAAACCCACGTCCATTGAGTCGCTGAAGCCATCCAACCAGCTCATCCTCTGTGAGCCCCTTCTCCTCCCGCCTTCAATCTTTCGCAGCATCAGGGTCTTTTTTAATGAGTCAGTTCATTGCATCAGGTGGCCAAAATATTGGAGTTTCAGCTGTAGTATCAGTCCTTCCAAAGAACACCAAGGAATGATTTCCTTTAGAATGAACTGATTGGATCTCCTTGCAGTCCAAAGGAGTCTCAAGAGTCTTCAAAACCACAGTTCAAAAGCACCAATTCTTCAGTGCTCAGCTTTCTTTATAGTTCAACTCTCACACCCATGCATGACCACTGGAAAAACCATAGCCTTGACTAGATGGACCTTTGCTGCAAAGTAATGTTTCTGTTTTTTAATATGCTCTCTAGGTTGGTCATAGCTTTTCTTCCAAGGAACAAGTGTCTTTTAATTTCATGGCTGCAGTCACCATCTGCAGTGATTTTGGAGCCCACAAAAATAAAGTCTGTCACTGTTTCCCCGTCTATTTGCCATGAAGTGATGGGACCAGATGTCATGATCTTAGTTTTCCAGATGTTGAGTTTTAAGCCAACTTTTTCCCTCTTCTCTTTCACTTTCATCAAGAGGCTCTTTGGTTTTTTAGAAGTTCTTTAGTTCTTTAGAAGAAATGAAGAGAGTCTCTTTGTATACCTTTCAGAATTAATCTATTCTAGGAACTCATGCCAGTACATAAATACGTTGTTCTGATCCACAATCTTTTCAGCCTGTGAAACTGTCACTGGGAATACATATTGTTAAACAGTATAAACACTTAAGAAGTGAGATTCATGAAATTTAATTGGTTAATTGCTTTACTGATTTCAGTCTCTAGAAAATATAGATTATAAACACAGCAGTTACTTTGAAGATGACAATTTCATGCTGGATGTCAACTTGCCTTATTGTATCTATAAAATGGCAAAATACACTTGGTTTTGATTCCCTGATATCTTTATGTTACTTATTTTAGAAATGTTATAAATTTCTCATTTAGATAACTTTACATTTAAATGTTTATTTTACACCTTATATTTTTATTTTAAAGGTAAGGAATAATAGTTGTAAAGCTATTGATAACATAGGCTTCAAGTTTTTTCTATATTTAGTTATTAAAGGTGTTATTAAAATATCTGAGGAAGTAATCAGTGTTAACAAATAATCTAATAACCAATTATGTTGTGAAACCTTCTTAAGAAGTCATAGTTTAAATTGTTAATTGAATTTACTATTTATAAGAGCACTTCTAATCAGAAAAACATAAAATTATTGTCTTGAAAATATCTTAGTAAACATTTTGCTTTTTAAAATCTACAATTGGATAAAAATTGATTCAAAATAGCAAAGCCTTTTTTCCAGCTACTTGGATTGTAACTGAGAATGAACACCAAGTTAAATACCTGTCAAAGTTTTCTTGGCTACTGACTAGAAATTTTCAAATATTGGTTATAATTTATCTGTTACCTCCTGTTATTATATTGAAAATTTTTGTCTTTTGTGAGCAATTCAACTTGCCAATTAGTCCTATAGCTCTGTTGAGGGAACAAAGATATTAAACAAACCCTGGTCTTTAATCTAGGAGATTCCCCATAGTCATTTTGTGTACTACCAAAGTTCACAGATTGATATCTTATTATAATCCTACATAGCAAACCAGAAATATTAAAAAGAAGTAAATAGTTTGACATGGAAAACAGTTGAGAGCATAAATACAATTCAGTCTTTCCACTGTAGTAATAATTGACATTTTTTGACCTATGGTGAAAATAAAAGACATGATAGATAATCTATGCAATCTGCAGCTTTGTGATCAAAACACAACAATAATTATGCTACATTTTTAAAAATATAAATAGCATATTCCCTTTGTTTCAGATAAATATACAATACTAATTTGTGGACCATTTATTTATATACATAGTATGTATAACTGGGATGGTTATTAGATATAATCAAACACTCATTTTCCAAAATGAGGAAATCAAGCCTTAACCAAATATTTATGGGAAATCTATCAGTCTGTGACACAAACCTACTACCTGGAATATATTTTCAACATAGCTATCATGTTCTAATGCAGATGAACATTTTATTTTCTGAATTCCCATTTATAAACTTAAGTCTTTTAAGAATAGATGTAGTAATTGGTTAATTTTTTGAGTAGGATATTAATCTTGTGTCACATTCGGTACGCTGTGTTAAATATTACTTAAGATAAAATACTGTCAAATTTTTCATAATTATACTTTATTCATTTAAGGAACACAATACTTTTAAAAACAGATATTTAAGTATCTTATTTTCCATATTTTCATATAGTATAGTAAAGTGATAGTAAATTAGTGATTAATACGAATTCCAATGCCAGCATACATGGGCAATAACTAAAGAGTTATATTTGTTGTTCATTGTTCAGTTGCAGAGTTGTGTCCTACTCTTTTGACTCCATGGACTGCAGCATGCCAGGCTTTCCTGTCCTCCACCATCTCCTGGAATTTGCTCAAGTTCATGTCCACTAGGTCAGTGATGCTATCTCACCATCTCATCCTCTGCCAGAGTTTTATATCACTTGCCATTTGCCTAATGATTTATTTGGTTTAGCTCAATGGAATTTGGTGATTAATCCTGACTAAAAGGTAGATTTGGTTGTTATCTTGATTTTACAGATAAGGAAACTTGAATTTAGGAGAGCTGGAATTTGAATTTTATACTCATAAGAACCACACTCTGATGCCTCATGATTTTTATTTAAAGTATCTTAGTGATGTCCATGTAAAGATGTACCATACGGCGTTGAAAATACAGAACCGCCTGGAGTTTAGGAGAGAGTTAAACTTTAAAGGTATAAATTTGGAACTCATCAAATATCAAGAGGATTGATGAAAGGTCCAATAAAGAATATAAATTAAGGCTAGGGGGAATGTACCACTGCAGTTCAAATTAAGTAATGTAGATGGTGAGCAGCAGAGTCATGAAGACCAGATAAAATCTCCTCCAGGACAAAAACATCATTAAGGTGAAGAGTATACTTTAATAGCTATATTTAAAATGGACAAATTGTCATATATTTTCAGTTTTATTTTTATTGTTAAATATTTTCTAGGTTAAATAACTCAGAATAAGAACATGATATTTACCCATTACTATTTTATTATAAATAAATTACGGAATTATATAAAAAATTATTCACTGTATTTTTTAAAATTCAGAATATTTTAAACATATTTAACCCTGTTCCATGAATTTGTCTCACTTCACTTGTATAGTGATAGGTACACAGGAATCATTACAATTTAATTAATTAATTCATTCAGCAAATATAAAGTATTTATTATGTTTTAGATACTATTTTACCCACTCCAGTGTTCTTGCCTGGAGAATCCCAGGGACAGAAGAGCCTGGTAGGCTGCCATCTCTGGGATTGCACAGAGTCGGACACAACTGAAGCGACTTAGCAATAGCAGCAGCAGATACTATTTTAAGTGTTTGAGGATATATCAGCATGCAGAAAATAATTTCTTTCCTCATCCCACTCCAGTGTTCTTGCCTGGAGAATCCCAGGGACAGAAGAGCCTGGTAGGCTGCCATCTCTGGGATTGCACAGAGTCGGACACAACTTAAGCGACTTAGCAATAGCAGCAGCAGATACTATTTTAAGTGTTTGAGGATATATCAGCATGCAGAAAATAATTTCTTTCCTCATTCTTGTGTCTTTTGTCTGGTGAGGCAAGATATCAACACAGATGTAAATAACATATGAAACAGAATTTTCAGATACTGAGAAGTTCTCTAAAAATTAAAAGAGAAATTCAATAAGGAGTTGCAGTAAGTAATTAATGGATCCTAATTTAATTTGCACAACCAGAAAAGGTTTTTTGGATGGCTAACATTTGAGATAGACGGTAGATGAGAATGGATGAACCTTGGAAATACCTGGGATGCAGTTACAGGCAACATGAAAGCAAGTACAAATACCAAACTTGACTTGCTATAAAATTAGTAAGAGATACAAAATGGCCAGAAGTAAATTAATGTGGGGTAAATTGTAGTGGTTGTAGTGGTTGATTTTAGAAACACAGGTAAGATAATATAACAATTTGTTATTTAATTAGGACTGCAAAGTATTATATTTGCACAATTGCATTCATCTCACATGCTAGTAAGGTGTAATGCTCAAAATTCTCCAAGCCAGGCTTCAGCAGTTCGTGAACCGTGAATTCCCTGGTGTTCAAGCTGGTTTTAGAACAGGCAGACGAACCAGAGATCAAATTGCCAACATCCGCTGGATCATGGAAAAAGCAAGAGAGTTCCAGAAAAACATCTATTTCTGCTTTATTGACTATGCCAAAGCCTTTGACTGTGTGGATCACAATAAACTGTGGAGAATTCTTAAAGAGATGGAAATACCAGACCACCTAAACTGCCTCTTGAGAAATCTGTATGCAGGTCAGGAAGCAACAGTTAGAACTGCANTGCTCAAAATTTTCCAAGCCAGGCTTCAGAAATACATGAACCATGAACTTCCTGATGTGCAAGCTGGTTTTAGAAAAGGCAGAGGAACCAGAGATCAAATTGCCAACATCTGCTGGATCATGGAAAAAGCAAGAGAGTTCCAGAAAAACATCTACTTCTGCTTTATTGACTATGCCAAAGCCTTTGACTGTGTGGATCACAAGAAACTGGAAAATTCTGAAGAAGATGGGAATACCAGACCACCTGACCTGCCTCTTGAGAAATCTGTATGCAGGTCAGGAAGCAACAGCTAGAACTGGATATGGAACAACAGACTGGTTCCAAATAGGAAAAGGAGTACGTCAAGGCTGTATATTGTCACCCTGCTTATTTAACTTATATGTAGAGTACATCATGAGAAATGCTGGAATGGAAGAAACACAAGCTGGAATCAAGATTGCCGGGAGAAATATCAATCACCTCAGATATGCTGATGACACCACCCTTATGGCAAAAAGTGAAGAGGAGCTAAAAAGCCTCTTGATGAAAGTGAAGGAGGAGAGTGAAAAAGTTGGCTTAAAGCTCAACATTCAGAAAACGAAGATCATGGCATCTGGTCCCATCACTTCATGAGAAATAGATGGAGAAACAGTGGAAACAGTGTCAGACTTTATTTTGGGGGGCTCCAAAATCACTGCAGATGGTGATTGCAGCCATGAAATTAAAAGACGCTTACTCCTTGGAAGAAAAGTTACGACCAACCTAAATAGTATATTCAAAAGCAGAGACTAAAGTCCATCTAGTCAAGGCTGTGCTATTTCCAGTGGTTATGTATGGATGTGAGAGTTGGACTGTGAAGAAGGCTGAGCACTGAAGAATTGATGCTTTTGAATTGTGGTGTTGGAGAAGATTCTTGAGAGTCCTTTGGACTGCAGGGAGACCCAACCAGTCCATTCTGAAGGAGATCAACCCTGGGATTTCTTTGGAAGGAATGATGCTGAAGCGGAAACTTCAGTACTTTGGCCACCTCATGCGAACAGTTGACTCATTGGAAAAGACTTTGATGCTGGGAGGGATTGGGGGCAGGAGGAGAAGGGGACAACCGAGGATAAGATGGCTGGATGGCATCACGGACTCGATGGATGTGGGTCTGAGTGAACTCCGGGAGATGGTGATGAACAGGGAGGCCTGGCATGCTGTGATTCATGGGGTCGCAAAGAGTCGGACATGACTGAGCGACTGAAGTGAACTGAATACTTACTATGACTACATTCTGATAATGGCTTAACAAAATGCCATCTTTTATTTACCTATTAGATTGTGAACTCCTTACTGGTCCCTACTCACATTTTCTATCCTATATAGTGGGTAATTGGCCCTTTTGAGAATCTGATGTGCTGGTAAGGCCTCTCTATCCCCAACCCCCACCCCCCTGCAAATGTACATAGACACACATGCACAATACTGCATACAACTGCAAACCTGAAGACCCTTTGAAGTGGGTCTATAGTTTCCCTAAAGAATAGTTTTCTAAAGCTGATCCTTGAAACACCTGCTTCAAAATCAACCTATAACATTATTAAAATAATGATCCTAGTCCCCTCCCAGAGCCACAAAATCTGCATCTCTGGTAGTCAGGCTAAGAATTTGCATTTTATTTAATCTTTAGGTGTTTCCTATAGTCTTTCTGGTTGGATCTCTAAGGGAATCCATGAAGTCTGGAACAGGAAACCCTACTCCACAGTATTTACTGCTGCTGCTGCTAAGTCACTTCAGTCGTGTCCGACTCTGTGTGACCCCACAGACGGCAGCCCACCAGGCTCCCCCATCCCTGGGATTCTCCAGGCAAGAACACTGGAGTGGGTTGCCATTTCCTTCTCCAATGCATGCAAGAGAAAAGTGAAAGTGAAGTCGCTCAGTCTGTCCGACTGTTAGCGACCCCATGGACTGAGCCCACCAGGCTACTCCGTCCATGGGATTTTCCAGGCAAGAGTACTGGGGTGGGGTGCCATTGCCTTCCCCGACAGTATCTACTACATACTCAGTAAATACAAATTAAGCTAAGTATACTCTGCATGTCAATGAAATGGCTAGAAGATCACAAAAATTTAGAAAAATGTACTTACTCCTCATTGATCACCACAATTACTTGGGAATTGTTTTGTTTTAAAAGAAAAAAACAAACTTTTGCTCAGGCATGGAGTGGGATCAGAGTATTTATAGTTGTTTCAAGAGTTTCCTCCCATGATTCTGACCATCATACCAGGTTTAAGAATCACTTTAACCCTCAGAATGAGAGAAAATAATTGCAAACAAAGCAACTGACAAAAGATTAATCACCAAAATATACAAGCAGCTCATGCAGCTCAATATCAGAAAAACAAACAACCCAATCAAAAATGAGTAGAAACCTAAACAGACATCTCTCCAAAAAAGACATACAGATGGTCAACAAGCACATGAAAAGATGCTCAATATCACTCATTATTAAAGAAACGCAAATCAAAACTACAGTGAGGTATCACCTCATATCAGTCAGGATGGCCACCATCAAAAAAAATCTACAAATAGTAAATGCTGGCGAGGAAGTAGAGCAAAGGAACCCTCTTGCAGTATTGGCAGACTGTAAATTGATACAGCCACTAAGGAGAACAGTAGGAAACTTCCTTAAAAAAAAAAAAAAAAAACAAAACTAGAAATAAAACTATTATTATGACCCAGCAAGGGGCTTTCCTGGTGGCTCAGACAATAAAGAATCTGTCTACAATGTGGGAGACCTGGGTTCCATCTCTGGGTCGGGAAGATCCCCTGGAGGAGGAAATGGCAACCCACTCCAGTATTCTTGCCTGGGAAATCCCATGAACAGAGAAGCCTGTGAACTATAGTCCACAGGTCACAAAGAGTTGGACATGACTGAGCAACTAACACACATACACACACACACCCATGCCAACAATTCCACAAATGGGCATAGACCCTGAGAAAACCATAACTGAAACAAACATAGTACCTCAATATTCACTGCAGCACTATTTACAATAGCCAGGACATGGAAGCAACCTAGATGTCAATCAACAGATGAATGGATAAAGATGCTGTGGTACATATATATGATAGAACATTACTCAGCCATAAAAAGGAATGAATTTGAGTCAATTGAACTGAGGTGCAGGAACCTAGAGCCTACCATACAGAGTGAAGTTCAGTAAGAGAAAAACAAATATTGTATATTAACACATATATATGGGATCTAGAAAAATTGTACTGATGAACCTATTTGCACAGCAAGAATAGAAACATACATGTAGAGAATGGATTTGTGGACACAGTGGGGTAGGAAGAGGTTGGAACGAATTGAGAGAGCAGCACTGAAATATATCCACGACCAGTGTAAAACAGACAGCCCGTGAGAAGTTGCTATATCACACAGGGAGTCCAGCCCAGGGCTCTGTGATGATCTGGAGGAAAGGGATAGGGGATGGTGGGAGGAAAGTTCAGGAGGGACAGGCTATACGTATACTAATGGCTGATTCACGCTGTTGTATGGCAGAAACCTACACAACACTGTAAAGCAATTATCCTCCAATTAAAAGTAAATTTTAAAAATATATTTTTAAAAACAATCGCTTCATCCTCCTCTGAGTATACAAAGTTCGCTTTGCTGAAAAACACAAGAGATATCTACATTCACAGGTTTATTTGATCCAGGAGTTAAATGTTTAATAAATCCAAGTCTCAATTTCCTTGTCAAAATTCTCTCTTTGCATTTGTAAATCATAAGGTCACTCTAGAGTTGTAGCACTCAAATTTTTTGCACATTGCAACAACCTGGTGAGCTTTTAAATCTGCAGACAACACCCCAATCCACTAAACCACAATCTCTAGGGATGGATGCAGGCATCAGTCTTTATTTAAAACTCCTTGAATGAGCCTGTGGAGCCAAGTTTGAAAACTATTGCTCTAGAATTTACAATCAGAGCCAGAAGGAATCAAAATGTGCTTCTCTCACCTCCTCCCACCAACCCTGGCCATAAGTCCTTCTTTCTGTTATTTTGGGTATAAAACAGAAAAAAAGGGAGTTCAAGATTAGGAAAAGTGAGGGGAGGTAAAGCTAGGCAAAAGAGGATGAACCACTACTAATATTTACTACTCTGTGAATGCATGTACACACATTTTTTTTTTCTGATGTAAGATTATATTGCAATGCTTCTTTATGTGCAAATACATTAAGCATGTTTCTTTAAAGCAAGGGCTACACACCTATCACAATGTCCAAAGTCCCAAACACTGACAATACCAAATGGTAATGAGGATGTAGAGTAACAGAAACTTCTCTTATTTCTGGTGGGAATGCAAAATGGTCACTTTTGAAGACAGTCTCTTACAAAACAAGTATGCTGCTGCTAAGTCGCTTCAGTCGTGTCCGACTCTGTGCAACCCCAATGACTGTTGCTCACCAGGCTCCCCCGTCCCTGGGATTCTCCAGGCAAGAACACTGGAGTGGGTTGCCATTTCCTTTTCCAATGCATGAAAGTGAAAAGTGAAAGTGAAGTCACTCAGTCGTGTCTGACTCTTCGCAATCCCATGGACTGCAACCGACCAGGCTCCTCCATCCATGGGATTTTCCAGGCAAGAGTACTGGAGTGGGATGCCATTGCCTTCTCTGACAAAACAAGTATAGTCTCACACAAATCTATACAGCATGATTCCAACTATATGACATTCTGGAAAAGGAAAAACTATATACTCATTGAGAGCCAGACATCTTGGAATGTGAAGTCAAGTGGGCCTTAGAAAGCATCACTACAAACAAAGCTAGCGGAGGTGATGGAATTCCAGTTGAGCTATTTCAAATCCTGAAAGATGATGCTGTGAAAGTGCTGCACTCAATATGCCAGCAAATTTGGAAAAGTCAGCAGTGGCCACAGGACTGGAAAAGGTCAGTTTTCATTCCAATCCCTAAGAAAGGCAATGCCAAAGAATGCTCAAACTACCGCACAGTTGCATTCATCTCACATGCTAGTAAAGTAATGCTCAAAATTCTCCAAGCCAGGCTTCAGCAATACATGAACCGTAAACTCCCTGATGTTCAAGCTGGTTTTAGAAAAGGCAGAGGAACCAGAGATCAAATTGCCAACATCTGCTGCTGTCTCTTATACACATCTAGATGTGTATAAGAGACAGATCTCTGGGTCAGGATGATCCTCTGGAGAAGGGAACGGCTACCCACTCTAGTATTCTGGCTTGGAGAATTCCATAGACTGTATAG